>JALPQI010013436.1:0-33714 GCA_025490895.1 Thaumatotibia leucotreta | reverse complement strand
CCTAGATTACTAATAAGTAACCTAGGTTTTATTGTATAATATGAAAGCAAAGACTACATTACTTCATAGCCTCCTTTGTGCTGTAAATAGTAATTTATTTTATACTATATCAATATGTATGAAGGTTTAGATTTGGATACAAATATATATTATAAATGCAGTAGTCTTGAGTATATTAAATACTTGATTATTATACTGTGCCTTTATATGAATAGTATTTATAAAGATGGAAAAGATATTAATGATATTTCAAATACATATTACACTGGTTTTCATGTGTTCAACCTAGATTACTAGATTAGATAATTGGAACTTTATTTCCAAACAAAGCAGCTGCTCTGAAAATTATGCATGCACACAAAATAGGTAATTTACACCAAAACATTAATGAAATCCCATAAGAATGATGATATATATTCTTCTATATTGCAGATTCAGGTTACTGGATTTGTATTTCCTTGAAGGAAAGCAGCACACTGCTCTGTGCACTTTGCGCACTACAGACAGACATTTCTCACAGAATAATGATTGAAATTTCGTAGCACCAGGATTATCTCTCAACATTAATCTCTATTTGTTGGTAGATCTCCGATCAATATGCTATCAATAGGCAACCCTTTGACGGGCGGGAGATCGGAGTTGGGTCCGAAGGCCTATAGTCAAGATCTCGCTACGACAAACAAAGATAAACACTTACCAGTTACTTCGAGCTCACTGTCTAATCAAATTCTTTGTCATCTGACTTAACTTTAATACCCTAAAACTTTCCTACGGCTTTGACAATTACTAAGAAATCGCCTTGGCTGCATTGTTATCACCGTTCGGTATCTTGCAACCAACGCAAACCGAAGGTACTTGCAATTTGCTCCACATTTTCGTTTACCACGTGACCCTCTTACAGAGCGACCGCCCCTTGTCAATCTCAGCCAGAAAATCCTCTCTTTTGCAAAAATGGCGTCTATTTATGGGGTTTTCGAACTGCCTAAAATGAATCACTAAAATTCCCGAACCAAGTAAAACGTTGTTACTATTAAATATCGACCTTATTTTCTACAGCTTTAAGTTTATTTTATCTTGACTCTAGGTTCGACTTAGAATCTGTTTCCCTCTCTATGATCTTTCGGCCATGTTTTCTAGGATTTTGCACACGTCACTAGCATCGTCCTTTTTAGGTTTTAATAATTTCGTACTGATGTTTGATTAATGGATTATATTTCGAATATACTTTTTAGTTCGAATGTTAATATTAATTGTTAGTATTTGATAGTACGAATCCGACTAGACCCACTATCGCGTATTTCAATTGCCGAATTGAACGGAAATGAATTCACTGAAGTACTTCGTTGACTATTTACGAACGTTTAATATCTTAATATTCGCCAATTGCGTTGGTTTACTATGGATACATATACAATAATTATAAATATAATTATGGAATATATGTAGCAGTTCAAACGGACTGTTACAGAGTGATATAATTAACGCAATGTCTAAGTAATATCCTCGTAAGTCCTGGTGTACTTACATAAGTACAAACTGGCAGTAAAATTTAAGAATTGCTTTTGTTTTGTACAGAATATAAAACAAACGAAGTTAGTAGGTACTTCAATATTCTGTCAACAATTAAATACAGATGGTGGCTTTTTAGGCTCTAGTGCGATAAGTGTGTCATTTTACGTCAGGTCCAAAACTTCTGGGGCCATCTGCACTAAAAAACGTCATACGAGACACATGCAAAAACGAAATTCGTAACTCTTGTCGATTTAAAACAATCCCTATCGGTCGTGTTTTAAAACATCGCCAGTCGCCACTCGTTTCGAATTTCATATTTTTCGCACTTGTGTCGTAATGTACTATTGTCTAATAGGCCAGCACTTACGTGGATAGGTAACTTTCCATCAAACGTATCGCTAGGCCTTTATGTACAGTCGGCATCAAATATATCGGAACAGCCAGGGTGCTCAAAAATATCCGAGCAGGCCTCTGTTGTGATGGCGTTTGAGTGCATGTTCAGATATTTTAAGCATCGTGGCAGGTCCAATATATCTGATGGCGTCTGTGCTTAAAGTCCATGATTATTTTTATTTTGTTGTCGTTTTTGAATCACGAGCTTTTTCGATTCTGATAGAAATAAAAAAGTGTCCCAAAAAAAAAAATATTTTTCATACACTTTTTTCAACCGTAACTCAGTGGAAGACAAAATAAAATATGAGGTTTTCGGGACACTTTTTTCTGCTAATGAGGATTGAGAGAGCTCGCGATTCTGAGTACCAAAAATATTAAAAAATCAAAATTTGGAAAAACTACAACAAAATAAAAATCCGCCCATTAATTGATTATCTAATAAAGATTATAGCAAACTTCATAACTAACCGATCTCGATTATATTATATTTACCAGTACATTCAACCATAATGAAATAAAAATCTCGTTAACAATTAAAAAATCGCAAAACGCAAATCCAATTACGTTTCCTTGAAATATCAAACAAAACCCAGCGTTTTGTGCGGAGTTGAAATTGCATTTTATACTTCAATGCAGCGAAATGCGAGCACTGTTTTCAATGTCCCCGGAAATAGTGTTCCAACAACGTCTTGTTTAATAAAGCACGTAGTGGCAGCCGCCGTCGAATCTTTACTAGTTACTACAACGGAATACTTAAGGTATCCAAGCGGAGTAGAGGAGTTTGAAATGTTATTGAGTCGGGTATTTGCAAGCTATCTGCTGATTTGTTAGACGTGGAACTGGGGCGTCATTTTCGTGGCCTGAGGGGCTACCACGATCTACTAATGCGATTCCATTTAGAACCTAAAATGAATCGCATTTAAGTGATCAGCCGTGTGGTGACGGTAGTAAGACAGCCGTGTGGCAGTAAGAATACATTTGTCACCACCCCAACTCCTGCGGGTGTCGTAAGAATCGACTAAGGGATTGAAGTGTCACTGACCACTATTTGATAAGAGATTAATGATGGGACATTACTGCGATCGCCGGTCCGCTTGCCCAGCGTGGCGATTGTGGGCATTTACCTCCTAATGCGTATTTAATAGGAGAATAAACGCATAGTTAATAGGAGAGGCCTACGTCCAGCAGTGGACTATCATAGGCTGATGCTGATGATGAAGAGATCATGGTAGCCCCTTGTAGCTAACTTTTGACAGACAAATTAGGAAATCTCCTGCTTTTACTATATTTAGAAACCTAAATATAGTAAAATATAGTAAAAGCAGGAGATTTCCTAATTTGTCTGTCAAAGGTTAGCTACGTCAGGTTAATTACTAGTCAAATATTAGTGTAAATAGATGGGTCAAACTCAAAATCATGTTATGAGTCTTTCCGGTGGACATTTTAAAAGTTAAGGGCTATGAGAGTTAAATTTTCTTATTAAACTTACTTACTTCTTACTTCCAGCGGCGCTACAACCCAGTGTGGGTCTTGGCCTCTTCCACAATATCCCTCCATTTAGCTCGGTCCCTCGACACTCTCTTCCAGTTGGTGTATCTTCCTAACTTCCGTAGATCTTCCATAGATTCTTATTAAACCCTTATTGTTATTTAAAGGCACTCCTTTGCTAATTGAATTGTATGATAAAAATCACGACTACACTCCAACCAGTTGCTTACTATTGGCCACAGGAAAGAGGGGCTCTACAGTTCAGCTGAACACGCAGTTTTTCTTTCCTGAGGTCGATAGTTAACAGCCTGTGGATAGGTAGTAATGATTTTTATCATACAACGCAATGAAAAACGAGTACGTCTTAATGAAGATAAGGCTTTCATAAGAAAATCAACGTTTATAGGCCTTAACTTTTAGATTGTCCACAGGAAAGACTCCGAACATGGGTTTGCGTTTGACCCAGATATGTTTTAATTTGAGTAAATAAGCAGACTATACAGCATATTACAGACCCGAGATTTGCAATTGTAAAATCAACAAAAAACGCTTATTTTCAGAAAACGATTTTTTTTTTAAAACGGCACTACTTACACCTAGCTTGAAACTCACATCACTCCTAACTGAAAGAGTTATTCCGTCCTGTATGACTACACAAAGAGGCTTTTATCGCGGAGTGCGCTCCGCAAACAGCGCGTGGTGAATACCGCTAAGTAGGTTTACAGAGATGGATCTTTGAGGTTAGAACTGAAGGAAATATAGCTAAAAAAAAAACTATGAAAACGGATAAACTCGCGTATATTAACTTATTTTAACTTCATAGTTTTAATTCATGTGTAATCCTCGCGGTAACCGAAGTAAATATAGCTGTTAAGGGCTAAGTAAAGAAATACTTTGGACACTCGACTCTAATTTGAAATCTGCTCTTTAAGTCTTTACATTTTTCTTGACCGAACCTGAATTCAAATACTACATTACGATACAAGTGCGAAAAACATGAAGTTCGAAACGAGTGGCAATAAATGAAATGAATTTCCTTTTTGCACGTGTATCGTATACTTCTCCTACTAATGCGTAGTAAAAAGCACAATCTGTTGGAACTGAAACACAATTTAAACATTAATCTATACTACTCACAGAGATGCCTGTGAAACTGAGTCTCTCGATCACTCTCTTGTACTCAATTATCAACCGTCCCAACGTATCCACAAACAAATCACATTTTGGCTATGCTTCGAGCACGGATGTTACGGGTAGATATCAAAACCATAGTTAGATATAAAATTTACACAAAACCGTAAACAAAAAGATAGTGAAACGGTTCAAAATGTAATAGGTAGTAGGTTAATTTATCAAAAGTACCTAACTTTATAATACCAATAATTTATCTGCGAGATTGATAAGTGAAATAACCAGAGTTAGCGAATTTACGGTAACATAAACTAAATACAGCAGTTGGTGGTACAGCACAATAAGATTATACAATAAATAAATCTCGTCATAAAAGCATTATTGTATTACTTAGCAGGGCCAGATAATCGTAGCATGAGATACACACGAGTCTATATTAATTCGCATAATTTATTACGCATACTTCAAATTGGCATAGCGTTGTTAAGCATACTATTTAAGTGGCATAAGCATAATTTCACATAAACGATTACGCATAATGTATTTACGTATAACGTAAGCTATCATAACGATGATTTGGAATAATTAGGATGAGCATAATACTAATTGGTATACTTAAGGAAAGGTATAAAATATAATACATTAGATAAAGTAATAATGACCGATCATAGTTTGCGTAGCAAAACCGATACTATTATACAGGGCGTCCCACGGCGATGCCACCTGGAGGGTAAGTATCTTAAATATCATAGATAGCGTATTCTGCTGAAAGAAGACTTCATTTTATTTTTAAGACTTAGTAAAATTGCATTCAAACTTTTTAATTTTTTTTTTATAATTGGATGCTATTATAATATTAAGTTTTAAAAATAAAATGAAGTCTACTTTCAGAAAAATATGCTATCTATGATATTTAAGGTCCTTTCCCTCCATGTGGCATCGCCGTGGGACGCCCTGTATAATATTTTTGCCAAGTTATAGTTTAGCCTTTTTTTTTACTTGTGCGTTGTGCGTAGGTATAACAGTTAATGTTTAGGTCTTGACATATTTTATTGACTGCAATACATGTATACCTACTTATATTTTTATAGTAAATATACGCCCGTATTAAATAGGTACACACTCTTTACTGTGCGCCTCATGCGCCTACCAAGATGTGATTACTTTACTAATAAAATTGATTATTAAATACCTAATGTTTTATTTAATTGATTGTATCTGACGTGTTCATTAGGATGTAGAAGAAGGAGATATCGACGAAAGCTAGGCTTCAACTTCGCTTCATCGCTCCTGCCTATTAATCTTTTGAACTTAACCTTAACAAATAAATAAATAAAATAAAAAAGCCTTATATTTCTTACAAAACAGTTGTGTGACAGATGTTTAAATTTTCTTATTTCTATTCAAATTTAAATGTTACTCTGAATTTAACTGTAAAAATTACATTCTTAAATTCTAACACTAATATATAAAAAGATAAATAAGTAAGAACCCCTCGCTACTCGAAGGTGAAGGCCTCCTCTAGTGATTTCCATTCGTTTCTGTCGTTTGCTTTTTGCATCCATTGGTCACCAGCCAGTCGTACTATATCGTCATTCCATCGCGCTTTAGGTTTTCCTCTTTTCCTAGTACCGGATGGTCCTCTCCAAGCAGTTAATATGCGAGTCCATCTATCGTCCGTCGTCAGCCTGGCTATGTGTCCCGCCCAGCGCCACTTTAACTTCTTACAGTGGCATAGAGCATCGGTTACTCTAGTCCTTTTTCAAATTTTTTCAGCCGATACTTTTTGAATCCTTTTTACATTTAATATGCTTCTCTCCATGCTTCTTTGACAAGACCTGATCTTATTTTTACTGACATATGTGAACTTCCATGTTTAGCTAGCATATGACAGTGATGGAAGAATGCAGATGTCCATAACTTTCTGCTTGATTTTTATGTGCATATCACTTTTCATAACTTCTTTCAGTCCCCAAAATTTCCGCCAGGCGTTTGTAATTCTTCTTTGAATTTCTAGTTCATTTCTATCTTTTTTAAATGAAATTTGTTTGCCTAGATAAATATGAGAATCGGCATATTCTAGCGTTATACAGGGTGTTTGGTTAGCGGTGTCGGAGCTTTTAAGGGCTTAAACTACAATCAATTTCATCGATAAATTACCAAACAATTTTTTTTTGTGCCAACGATAATTAAATGGCGGCCATTTTTAAATTTCAAACAGACGAATACGGGCGCACGTGATATTTCTGGAATTATACGTTTGTTATCGGTCCTATCCTTGCAAAAAAAAATCTCGTTAGAGAGCTCATTAGATAAGCAAACTAATCAATCTAATCATTTGACTCAACTATTTGAAGAACAAGGCTAAAAAAATTTTTTTAAATTAAAAATAGTAAAAAATTGACCTTAATTTTTCAATTAATTTTAATTTTGCATGAAAACTAGGTCGTTAAGATAGGTTTTTGGTATTGTTATTTGTTAGTACAGGATGTTAGCTAAATCACAACACCATAATTACAGTTATACCTTAAGTACTTTAGGAATTAGAAGTACTCAAACATGCACTGGATGGATGGAAGGCGGCCACTTCACTAGTCAGTACACTGCTGACATTCATTTGTTTATGGATTTTGCATCGGGAACGCTAAATGCAGCTGTTTTGGTGTATGTTTGAGCACTTGTAATTCCTAAAGTATTTTTTTTTTTTTTTTTTATACCACGTCGGTGGCAAACAAGCATACGGCCCGCCTGATGGAAAGCAGTCACCGTAGCCTATGGGCGCTTGCAACCCCAGGGGTGTCACATGCGCGTTGCCGACCCAATAAGAACTTGTACACTCCTCTTTTGAAGAATCCCATACTGTAGTCCAACGGGAAAACCTCGGCAGGGAGCTCATTCCACAGCCGGACCGTCCGCGGGAGGAAGTTCCTCTGAAACCGCACGGTGCGCGACCATTTAGGTATAACTGTAATTATGGTGTTATTTTTTAGCTAACATACTGTACTAATAAATAAAAATACCAAGAACCTATCTTAACGACCTAGTTTTCATGCAAAATTAAATTAATTGAAAAATTAAGGTGAATTTTTTACTATTTTTAATTTAAACAATTTTTTTTAGCCTTGTTGTTCAAATAGTTGAGTCAAATGATTAGTTTAATTAGTTTGCTTATCTAATGAGCTCTCTAACGAGATTTTTTTTGCAGGGATAGGACCGATAACAAACGTATAATTCCAGAAATATCCCGTGCGCCCGTATTCGTCTGTTTGAAATTTTAAAATGGCCGCCATTTAATTATCGTTGGCTCAAAAAAAAAAATTGTATGGTAATTTATCGATAAAATTGATTGTAGTTTAAGCCCTTAAAAGCTCCGACACCGCTAACCAAACACCCTGTATTTTCTATATATATTGGTGTTTTTGTAATTTGGTTCGTCATAATGTTGGTTTTGTTGTGATTTATTTCTAATCCAACTTGTCGGCTTGCTGCGTGTAGGTCGTTCATCATCGACTGCAACTCTACAGCATTTTCAGATAATAAAACGATGTCATCAGCAAATCTTAAGTTGTTTAGGTATTTTTATTAATTTTAATTCCAGTTGTTTGCCAATTTAGTTTACCAATGACTGATTGAAGCACTGCAATGAAAATCGTAGGTGAGATAGGGCCGCCCTCTCTGACTCCTCTTTCGATAGGTATGAAAGGTCCAGTATTTTCCAATCGAACTCTACTTTTTAAATTTTTGTATAGATATTGTAGAACTTTTATGTAGCATTTTTCAATGTTTTGCTCTTGTAGAGATTCCCATATAGAGCCATGGTAGAGACTATCGAAAGCTTTCTGAAAGTCGATGAAAGCTAGGTAGAGTGGTCTATTAAACTCTTGATATTTCTCTATCAACATTTCAATCGAGAAAATGTGATCTATTGTACTGAAACCTCGTCTGAAACCAGCTTGCTCTATAGTTTGATGTTTTTCGATAGCGTCTCGGATTCTTTGTTCTAAAATTGATGAGAATAACTTGTATATTGATGTTAACAAACTTATTGGCCGATAATTGCTAATATTATGGGGATCGCCTTTTTTATACAATAAAATGATATCCGATTCTGTCCACTGTGTAGGTGTAGTTGTTGTATATATAGCCAAGTTGAACAGATGTGCTAGAGGACCCGCCAAGTAAGAGCATCCTGCTTTCAGTGCTTCGTTGTTTATTTTGTCTTGCCCTGGACTTTTCTCAGATTTCAATTTGTTGATTGCCGTTACGACTTCTGTTTTGACTGTCTTGGTTTTACCCTGATCTGCCTCATTCGCTTGATTTCTAAGTTTATGCTAATCCATATTAGGACGAATAAAGTTATATTTAATAATGTTATGCATATTTTAATTATGCATATGCATGCCTATTCAATATTATGCTTAATTATTTATGCCAAATCCGTTATGCGAATTCATATTAGGACTATTAATATTAGTCATATTAAAGGGGACCCGATACACACACATACAATATTCTTCGCAAAGCTCCTTGATTGTGTGTCATCTGTTATCAGGCCACAATAGCTTTAATATATTATATCGTGCCCGCATATCATCATACTAAAGCCTAATTTTAATTACACCGTTTTAAATTTACACCGATTTGTAATATTTAATTTGTAGGCTTTTTGTTGTCTTTGGAGTTTTTTATAATATAAATAATCTTTCACCGTACACGTCTAGCCTACACGTCGCCATATAGCCCCTAAAAACTGTCTTTAATATATGGGTCAAAAAGTGTACGCATTAACTATTAGGGGAAGGTGGGGTAAGACGTGGTAGCCAGGTAAGATAATGCAGTGTTACTAGAAAACTTATTTCAACGCCATCTCACTGTATTTAGCAGTATCTGTCAGTGTACAGTCGAGTGCATTAATATATAGACACATTTGTAAGGGATCAGTATGGAGAAGTGTATATGTATATATTAATGCCCTTGACTGTACATTGCTAACTTGCTCCCTATTCATAAACGTCTCCTAACTTAACAAGCCGCTAAGTTTTGTTCGTCCCTTACGAGCTTATAGGCATATTGATAAGATCGAAAGGGGCAAACAATACTTATCGGTTTGCTAAGTTAGACGTTTATAAATAAGGGGGTTAAGCTGTTGATATTGTGTTCGCTGTAATGTTGACTTAAAACTATTCCTTTCTGTAATTTATTTCATTATATCGCATTATTTCTTCTTTCACCATGGCCTGAGGAACTTGGAATTTTGCATGACCCTAGTTTTCTGGATAACGAGGACTGTCTGAGCTACTAGCTCAGAGGAACAATAGGGCTTGATGGGATTACCTGTTTTTCAAAGGTCAGGATCTGGTTCAGCGTCAAACACCTCTATAATAAGCGACAATCCGTTGTAGTCACGCCAGTGATTCATAGCTTTTAGTAAACGGCTCCTGAATCACATTTCGAAACATTTTCGTTTATTACATCCGAGCGTGGGAATTGAATACAAACAAAAGTTTCAAAACTGCCAGAATGCAAGCTTATTTTGTACCGGGTTACATTAAAACAATGTTTGAGCTTAGTATACTGTGTATATAGTTATTGAAATATGAGGAAAAATAAACGGAAGTTTGCTGACGGGAGTACACGGCAGGTAATATAATATAATTTTCTTCTATTTTATCATAGTCAGACTACCGCAAAATATCGATTGCGTCTGTTATCAAGAACCCTATGCTTGAAAACAAATATTTAGACCTACACACTATGAATCGCTCGCTCACCAGTGAATCAGAAGGACCAAGTCAAGCATCAACGGTCAAAGGAAATCGTAAGTAATTATGACAGCACTTTCAACGTCACGTCAATTTCGTTTGTCGTCTGCTGAACATAGACCTCCAAATTGTACCTCCACATACACCTGTTGTGAGCGACCTGTGTCCAGCGTCTCCCGCCGCTCTTCATAAGGTCGTTTGTCCATCTTGTGGATGGACATCTTGCGGAGAGTATGCCAAACCGTTGTCTAAACTCGAGCACTTTTCGATTTCTGAGGCCCTCCCGCGAACCACGAACGAAGTGTTGCCTTTCTGTCACACTTACGTACGAATTCATAAGCGCGAGAGAGAGCCACATAATTACAATGGAAGCCAGTAATTACAACGGCTATCTTACCCCCAAACCGGAACACAGTACTAACTATTTAGCGGCAGGTTAACGGGTAAGACGGTGGTAGCTAACCAGGCGTACCCTGCACGAGGTCCTACCACCACAGCAAATAATTTTTTGCAATCGAGTCTTGAATCTTGTGCTGGTGTGATAAACGGCAGGAAGGAATTCTTTCATGGTCTGCCGATCCATTTTCAGAGCTAGGTGTATCAACTTACCCATAGCTGTGTCATTCGTTGAACAAGTGTGTCCCTGTGCCGGCGTCGTCACGGTACTCAAAACCTCGTAAAAGCGTATCTACCGTGAGCTGTTATTTCGACCGCTTTAACCGCTTGCCGAGCATTTACGCGAGTTGTGCGCTGCCAATGAACAAATACGACACTTTTTGCTTATTTTTTTTACTTATACAAATATACATGTAAAAGGCACACATGTATAAGGTGCGCCTGATGGAAGTATCTTCCGTAATAAGGACACATGCAGCTCCAGAGCACTGTATTAAAAAGGGCAAAAGTGACAAGTGGATTATTTGAGGATTACAAGGCGATTTTTTTTTATACCGCGTCGGTGGCAAACAAGCATACAGCCCGCCCGATGGAAAGCAGTCACCGTAGCCTATGGGCGCCTGCAACCCCAGGGGTGTCACATGCGCGTTGCCGACCCAATAAAAACTTGTACACTCCTCTTTTTGAAGAACCCCACCAAGTGAAAAATTCCTATAGTTACAAAATATCATACAGATATTTCAATTACAAAGCATTTTTACGTCAACTTTGGCCGTATTTCCCGCCGTAGATATTGGCTTTACGTAACTAAGGAAATATGCTACGACGCTAGCAATGAGAATAACTTGATGTGACTTGAGCAAATAGCTAACTGTTGCTAATTATGATACTATGTTTCAATTTCTCCCACAGGCTATAATTTATACGACACATGGAAAACATATTATTTGAATTTAAGCTTTCGTGAGACATAAAAATACCTGAAAATATAATTAAACGGGTAACTCAAGTGTATTTAGTCACTGAGCCGTGAGTATTTACCTTCAGCTAGAGTTGACTATAATCAATAATTTACAGTCTAATCTAAAATCTTTTCAGAATACACATATAACTTAATCGTTTACATAATTAACGAACACACATATATATTATTATATATAGAGAACATATATATTATTTGAATAAATAGTTAATAACTAGCAATTGCTATGGGATTCAATATTTCGCTTGCAGTTTTATGTGGTTAATTGCCCCTTTTTTATGGAACATAATAAATACACTACAACATCACACCAAATATCGTTATTATACGAGTATTAGTTACTTGTAAAAAAACACAAACGTGTAAAGTTACACGAAACGTATGAAACTTCGTCACTTTTACCTGTGATATTTTAAACACGCTTGCAGTCTCCAGTTAACACGGCCCATAAAATATATCCTTCCCACCGCGTCGTAGCCGTTACCAGCGTAGCGCGGCGTAGCGGTATCTACGGTGTAGCACACGTATAGCTGTAGCAGGTGAGATAAGGGGACACATATAACCCAAGTGAACTAAGATAACCCAAATGAAGACATTTGGACTCTGCTAGGATGTGCTGGTTAATAACGCAGAGATTTTATCCAAGTTAAATTAAATTAAAAAGGGTGGCTTTTCAAAACGTGACGTTATGAGTTTGTACAATATCTTGTTTAAGATTTCGGTATAGCCTCGTCCTGCCGATTGTGATCCTGAAAGGACATATTAAATTTTTGTCAAATTATGAATGAAAAGCATGTTGTGGACAACCACACATGTTGTGACAAAAGAATTTTGACTATAACCTTGTGGTTATAGTCAAAATTCTTTTGTTTTATGTAAAATGTACAAAGGAAAACCGAGTTTATTTTAAAAATTATTCGGTTTTAAATTAATTTCAATAACTCAAACTGACTATGATGGGCTGGACGAGAATAAATTCGAAAGTGAAGATCTTTTAAATTGAATTAAAGCATATACATTGCAATTGTTAAGCTAATATGAAGTATTGGTATTACAAAAAAAATGTTTTGACGAAATATATATTATTATTTGCCATCATAACACTGTTAACTATAACAAGCCTTTCTTTGCGAGAACTCATACAAAACTGTGGAATCATACAACACTGTATAGATCTCGATTATTCAATAAGTTTTTTTATGCCACCTCCATGAAATCAAGTCTATTGTTACATTATTACGTTTATGAAATATACGTACTTTATAACTTTTATAAGTATTCTCATGTATGAACTAAACTTTTGTATTTTTCATTGAAATTGCGCTAGCTAAATATTCATTTTTTCAAAAAAGGTGTATGGAAATGAAAAAAGTGTTCCACTTATTCCTTACATGACTCATTTTTCAACACATAAGATACATAATAAATATAACTCACATACCGCTTTCATATCATTTCGATTATGAAAAAGTGGACATCAGTTACCACTTTAATTAAAAATCGTGAAACAGCTCCTAGATTGAGGTACAATTAAGAACAAAAATATACTCCACTTATCTATTCAGTTAGAATTGAAAGAATCTCCCGTTATATGCTAAAATGCTAGCAGAATTATGTTTAGTTACTACACTCTACATTATAGTATCACAAAGTTGAGCAAATTCGTAAAAAAACTATATCGGACTCTTAAGTAGGCCAGTCCGGCAATGTTAGCGGAAATAATAGCAAAACGCGTTGCAAAAACCGCCAGACACGTGTTCGCTAGAATGAGTTCATGTAATGTACTTGGGCCAGGGTTCCGTAATAATAAATATTTAAGAAGATCCATTGTCACTGTTATGATACAGGGAGAATGGCAGGAATTCCGCGGACGCTTCGGTTATGGAATTAATTCAATTATTATATACGTTCTTACAAAAATACACATCTCCCATAAAACTACTATGAGATATGTGTATTTTTAAGTTGGCACGGCAATATGGGGTTCTACAATAATCACCAAATAAAAAAAAACAAAACCGATTTCCCCATAATCCCATCATTAGACTCCGACTCGTTGCCAACGGGACTATCTCATCAGGGTTATAATATAAGTGTCCATTCAATGAAGACTTTCATTGCCAACGAGTGCTACGCGCTACGCTGGTAGCCGATCCTGTGATGTTTCCGCTTTGTAGCAAAAATGGACCTCCCACAGAGGACTCCCCTCGGGAGTTCCTGGCGCTCAATGTGATCGCGCCAGAATTGTCTATCGATTTACAAGCAATTTTAAAAATCGATACTTAGACACTTCTGGGATATATCGAGTAACATACATACAAAATTGTAACAGTTGAATTGAGAACCTCCTTTTTTGAAGGCGGTTAAGAACAGAATTTATAGATTTTTACTACTAAAGGATCATCATAAGCAAACTAAAAACGGCAAACCTTTCCCGGAACCCAAACCCTCACAATAGAATAATCTTATCTGATTTTTTATTGTTTATGCGCACTCTCGCGGCCATTACAGCACTTTGCGTGTGAATTATTTGGCAACACTCTGCCCATTAGAGGATTTATAGGCTGCTCTAGCGGCTAGCTTAGCGAGCTATAATGTAGCGGAGGTGATACGATAAATTTTCCAACGTGTAAAAAGGCTAAGCCCTACATTAGTGTTGTTCAAGAGTAATTTGAATTGATATTAACAACAAAATTGATGCATGCAGTAAGAATACATTAGTCACCACCCTTACTCTTACTGTGCGTGTCGTAAGAGTCGACTAAGTGATTGAAGTAACACTCATTTATTGAAGATTGATAATGGGCAGCAGCGTTATAGTATATACGAGTAGAAACACTGCTGCGATTGCCAATTCCACAGTGGCGATTATTACACAGAGATTATTAGACACAGGCAAGCATAATAAAAGGGAGGCATATGCCTAGCAAGTAGCAGTGGGCTGAAATAGGCCGATTACGTTAGAACGATACTAACAGAATTGTTAAGTCACACAATATAATTTGATATTATTTAAGACTTTTAATCCTTAGGTGCATATGGTATCACACATTTTATTTCTGAAATGACGTACTTATATATAAACAATCGATGCCAGTTAGAACTCTGATGCTCAGTCTCATTTCGGTCGTAACATTTTTGATACTCTATGCACCTAAGGGTTAACGTTGATATAAGACAGCAATGTTAAATTCAGAATCCGAACTGAGTCATAAATAAATAAACCACAGTAATAATTGCCGGACTAATTTTTGTATGAAATTTGTTATCAACTAATTTTATAACTAAAAACGGCGGTATTTTGGTATTTTCAGAGGTGTGATTTAATTAATTAAATGTCATTAATTAGTATCTGACACCACATTTTGATTTTTGCTTAACGTCGAACAGGCTTTTGTAGATAAAATATTAGGCCCTCGTATGTTTTTGAATAATCTAATTTGACAACCTGTCTTTCGCCTCGTGCGCTTAGTCTCTCTTTTGTCACTTTTGAGAGTATCAACAGTTTAGGTAAAAAGGTTTTGGCGTAATATGAAGAGTGGAGAACGCAACAAAGATATTAAGAATGTGCTAGGAAATATCAAAAGCGATATAATTACAAGAAATAGAGTAGAAAAATTCGGTCTTTATACATGTACTTATTTAAATTGTTAATATTGAAATGTTTTGAGTTCATGATAATCATTTCTTCGCATGAATATGACGAAGAAATAAAATTTATTGTTTGACGTAAGGAAATAATTCTTATAACAATGTCGTGCTTATAATGTTGCCAATTACGAGGTCACAAAAGGAAAAATCCGCGAATTGTAGGGGTCACTGTCATCGAAATTGGTGGTGGACTAGATATATGACTAAACATATAACTTACAGTAGGTAGTATACTGCAAGGTGTAGGTATATATGTAAATAGTAGACTGTGGATTAAATATTTTTCTGTACTAAGTATAACCTTGCGTATACGTAATAACCCGAACGCACATTCACGAGTAAACCTCGAACGCGTTATACATGCTAACGGTGCATAACCGACCAACATATCAAAACACCAGATTAGTACGCAGGCTCTCTTTGCCACGGTACCATGTAACCTGGTCGAATATGATAGATAGGGGATTAAGGTTGGGCTGTGACGTCACAGGACGATCAACGTGCCTTGTCATGTGACCAAAGAGCCGGTGCGATATTGCGGTAGTGTTGCTGCTGAATTCTACATACTATACGGCGAGCTACACACGCTTTGTTAGGCCGTGTTATTTAAATTTTGGTTCCATGATTGCGTAACAGAATATGTAAAGCAATCCAAATAACTAGTGGCCAAAGTCTTCCACTACGTATGCATATAGAAAAGAACCATTACCCAGGAACAAAATATTTGTAAGCACAAATAAATATACCTAACCGGGATTACAACGCCGTCGCCGGACCTCCAATTTTACAGACAGGTAACAAACAACTAGCTTCTTTGCTATCTATACCATAAAAATACTGAGTACAACATCAATACAATCGTACCACTGAATATACACAATCGCCATCAATCATGCACGTCGCGATGCAATCGCACGTTCATGAAATGCGCATTTGCATCGTTCACATCTGACATTTCTGTAAAAAGCTGATGTATTCGCGAGTGGTTTAGCCGTGCGGATTGAAGTACCTAGTGGGTAGGTAATGTAGGTATCTCCACTATTTAAATATGCATTAGGTAATGAGCTTCTTTGTGTTTATGTATTTACTCATGGAATATTTGAAGACGTTGTTAAACAGAAATAATTTTATAATTTTTGCATAATAAAATCATTACAATTACATTATTTTGTGTCTTGAAGCAATAAATTCCACTAACGAGATAGGCATGTGTTAGGCTTATGAAAATACACGAATTTTCGACACGTAGTGAAAGTATTACCTTAAATACTTTAGCTCTAAATCAGAATTTAATCTAGTCGTATATATCTAGCAGTGACATACATGTAATGACGTACGATAAATAAATGAATAATGAAATACAAAGTGAAAATAGATAGTCGTTGATAAATTAAACACAAGATTAAAGTATCAAGAGATTAAATTTTTATCTAACAACAATTTCAATTTTGCTTTCATAATTGCTGCGTAGTAATGATACAATTTGTAGATAGGGTGTGTAACTGGCCTAAGTCCGCATATTAAGAGAGAATTATGCGCTATGCAACGATAAGTCGTTAGTACAGCGCAGACTGCTCTAACGAGGAATTTGTAATCTATGGCATCGCATTCATACTTTATGATTCAGCTTCGGTACATGCATTGTGCTAAGGTAAAATAAAGTAACTCGAACAAGCATGCAATGTTTCGAAATATGCGAGTTACGCTTGTAATACTTAGTAGCTAAGTATGTTACGTAATAGTACATTGTGTATTAAGGGCGGTAAATAAGAATTTGTGAACGAGTGTGACAGTAAAGCCCAAGCCGAAGGCGCGGGCTTCACTTCACACGAGTTCATAATTTTTGTACCGCCCGTGGCACACACAATGTTTTTCATCACACCTGTGAGGCAAAAAAGTAAATAAAACAATATATTTTTACAAAACTACCTAATATAAAATGGTCTAAATTATTTCTCAAAATCAGGGATGAAATCTCGGCGCGGGGCGCGCCGCGCGCTAGTGCGACGTAATGCTGTATGAAAATCCTTGACAGCCCTAGGGTGTAATGACGCATCTACGGCACGCATCGCCGCAGCGCATTGGTGCACTTACCGAACAGGTGTAATGAAAAAGTAATAACGAGTAGAAACAAATTAAAACAACATTCATGAAATTCCTAGGCATATCATGAAACACCGTATTTTCATTTCATGATATACCTAAAATTGATCCTCAAATTACGATGTGCCTGATAAACAGCACGGCAGATCGATTCGCCGCAATTGAACGCATTTGTTGATATGAATCATGCAATAGTTTGTTTCTGGGCTGACGCATGCAATAGCTGACGAGCTGATTCGCTTGTTCGTGGGCTGACGAACGAACATTTTGCTATATTATTGTTTTCATCTGCCCAAGAACGAACGAGTGCTCGCTCAGAACACTAAGTGAAAACGCGGCTTTACAGTTAAGTGAAAAAATATGTATAGAATGAATCTGCTTATAAATATGTTACGACGTTCTTATTACACGGAATTAAAGTGCATTGGGACATATTTTTGAGCGTTTTTATATAAACCTTATTTTGCCTTTGACTGTAAAATGGCGGCCATATTGGTTTAACGTATGTATTTTTAAACGGTTTTTTAAACGGTTTTTATTAACTTCACCGCGTATCAACTGTCGTCGATGCTTCAAATCTTGTGATCGATTTTTCGACCACTTCTACTGCACCGAAATCAATAAAATTTGGAACTCTTATCAAGTCCCCATGACAATGCAATATTATAATATTTGTATCCTTGTATCCTCAAAGCCTGATGCTGCAGACGTACTGCTTACCTTAACCGAGAGTGTTAGACACGTGAAAATGAAAGTATAGCATGTTTGGCATAATCAAATACTAACAGCCTAATCTTGACTTCCAACTCCTTACTCCTGATGCTGCAGTACTGCCCACAATAACCGCAAGGATTATCTTTTATCGATATCTTGATTTTAAAGAAGTTCTTTTGATATGAAGTAAAAACATGCGAATTTAATACTAATGTCCAACTGCTCAAATCTGATACTCCAGTGTTACTGCCTGCCACAACCGCTAGGTTTAGCGATATGTAGATTTTGAAGTACTGCTTAAGACATTAGGCAGAAACATACGGATATAATTATCATCATCATCATCATATCAGCCGAAAGGCGTTCACTGGTAAATATAGGCTACCCACAAAGATTACCACAAGAACCGGCCCTGTGACACCCGCATCCAGCGACCTTCACCAGGTCATGAGTCCACCTTGTGGGGGGGCCTACCCACGCTGCGCCTTCCGGTACGTGACCGCCACTCGAGAACCTTACCGCCCCAACGGCCGTCGGTTCCACGCGCGACAAGCCCCGCCCACATCAGTTTAGCGATATAAAGAGCTATATCGGTTACTTTGGTTCTGCTGGTCTCATTTCTAATCCGATCTCACAGAGCGACTCTCAGCATAGGCCTCTCGATTGCCCTTTGGGTGACTTGGAGCCTTCTTATGAGGCCCATTGTAAGCGACCGCGGTTTAGTACCGTATGTGACTCATAGGGTCACGACTGATAGAGTGACAGCGTGAGTGATTCGCGTAGGGCGAGCCGTCGGACCTGCGGCTCTCCAGCTGATAGAGTGACAGCGTGAGTGGATCGCGTAGGGAGAGCCGTCGGGCCTGCGGCCCTCCAGCTGATAGACTCACAGCGTGAGTGGATCGCGTAAGGAGAGCCGTCGGGCCTGCGGCCCTCCAGCTGATAGACTCACAGCGTGAGTGGATCGCGTAGGGAGAGCCGTCGGGCCTGCGGCCCTCCAGCTGATAGACTCACAGCGTGAGTGGATCGCGTAAAGAGAGCCGTCGGGCCTGCGGCCCTCCAGCTGATAGACTCACAGCGTGAGTGGTTCGCGTAGGGCGGGTCGTCAGGTCTGCGGCCCTCTAGCTGATAGAGGGACAGCGTGAGTGAATCGCGTAGGGCGAGCCGTCGGGCCTGCGGCCCTCCAGCTGATAGAGTGACAGCGTGAGTGGATCGCGTAGGGAGAGCCGTCGGGCCTGCGGCCCTCCAACTGATAGAGTGACAGCGTGAATGGATAGCGTAGGGAGAGCCGTCGGGCCTGCGACCCTCCAGCTGATAGAGTGACAGCGTGAGTGAATCGCGTAGGGCGAGCCGTCGGGCCTGCGGCCCTCCAGCTGATAGAGTGACAGCGTGAGTGGATCGCGTAGGGAGAGCCGTCGGGCCTGCGGCCCTCCAGCTGATAGAGTGACAGCGTGAGTGGATCGCGTAGGGAGAGCCGTCGGGCCTGCGGCCCTCCAGCTGATAGACTCACAGCGTGAGTGGATCGCGTAAGGAGAGCCGTCGGGCCTGCGGCCCTCCAGCTGATAGACTCACAGCGTGAGTGAATCGCGTAGGGCGAGCCGTCGGGCCTACGGCCCTCCAGCTGATAGACTCACAGCGTGAGTGAATCGCGCAGGGCGAGCTGTCGGGCCTGCGGCCCTCCAGCTGATAGAGTGACAGCGTGAGTGGATCGCGTAGGGAGAGCCGTCGGGCCTGCGACCCTCCAGCTGATAGAGTGACAGCGTGAGTGAATCGCGTAGGGTGATCCGTCGGGCCTACGGCCTTCCAGCTGATAGAGTAATAGCGTGAGCGGATCGTGTAGGGAGAGCCGTCGGGCCTGCGGCCCTCCAACTGATAGAGTGACAGCGTGAGTGGATCGCGTAGGGAGAGCCGTCGGGCCTGCGGCCCTCCAGCTGATAGAGTGACAGCGTGAGTGAATCGCGTAGGGCGAGCCGTCGGGCCTGCGGCCCTCTAGCAGATAGAGTGACAGCGTGAGTGGATCGCGTAGGGAGAGCCGTCGGGCCTGCGGCCCTCCAGCTGATAGAGTGACAGCGTGAGTGAATCGTGCAGAGCGAGCTGTCGGGCCTACGGCCCTCCAGCTGATAGACTCACAGCGTGAGTGAATCGCGTAGGGCGAGCCGTCGGGCCTGCGGCCTTCCAGCTGATAGAGTGACAGCGTGAGTGGATCGCGTAGGGAGAGCCGTCGGGCCTGCGACCCTCCAGCTGATAGAGTGACAGCGTGAATGAATCGCGTAGGGCGAGCCGTTGGACGTGCATTAATCCGGTTGATGAGACAGAAAGTATGAGTATACCCCTCGGGTTCCTCGCAGCGCAGGGACAGCGCAGTTGGTTTACGTAGGAGGTGCACTCGGACCTGCGTGCGTGCCATAGTGCCGTCGGGCCTATGGCCCTCCGGTTGATACATTGCATGGATTGATCCTTATGGCCCTCGGTTCACGTCGGACTTTCCATCAGACCTGCGGTCCTCCGGTTGGTCTGAGGGAATGAGTTTATATTTTATAGTCTCGAAATTCGACTTGTATAATGTGTACAATATACAAATTTTAACTTGATTTTCTCAATAAACCAAATTGATTGGTATATTCCTTATTGTCAGGTACTTATTGTATGAATAACACGTCCATTTGAGACACTTCGGGCATTCAAGCTTACATTAACCACGCCCAGCCTTTGGTTTTCATTTGTCGATCGAGATATTTAATAACATTTTTTTAGTATCGGATTTCTAAAAATATCTATTCAGCATAGATTCGCCTCCCGTTACACATAAAATAATATCCATTACGTTTACATACGCATGTGTCGTGATTCGTGATGAAAGCGCGAGAGTATAAGCGCTACTCAGCATGCATAATTTGTATTACCTACATATTATAAACAACATCTTTGATCTAGAATAAGTAGGTATAGTATCGGAAATTATCTTAACAATTGCACTAAAAACTTGAAAATAAAATAAGTAAAAAAAGTTTTAAGTTAAACGGTTTTTATTGCACCAAAAACTGGAAAATAAAAATTTATTGTATCTAACCGTAGATGCTACTTTCTGTAGATTACTCACGTGAAACTATTATCACTGTAGTCTTCCCAAGTCGGGTGCTGAAAGCTACGTTTAGCCTCTATGTCAGTGGATTAAGCGTTACCTAATCGGAAACTTTTACCAAACTAAAATAAAAACGTGGGGCGTTATTATAAAGAAACGTACAAGTTCAAAATATGTAATTGTAGCGTTAATTTTGCAATTAATCATCCATCTGTTCCATCACTTCTACAGAGTTAAATAGCTTTTATCAAGGCCAGAACAAAACTTATTACACTATTCCTGTCTTGATTTCTATGTGTGTTCTTAAATAACTATAGTGACTTAATCACAATTGCGTACGCCCCACGTTTTTATTTTAGATTGGTAAAAGTTTCCGATTAGGTAACGCTTAATCCACTGACATAGAGGCTAAACGTAGCTTTCAGCATCCGACTTGGGAAGACTACAGTGATAATAGTTTCACGTGAGTAATCTACAGAAAGTAGCATCTACGGTTAGATACAATAAATTTTATTTTCCAGTTTTTGGTGCAATAAAAACCGTTTAACTTAAAACTTTTTTTACTTATTTTTTTTAGTCTCTATTTCGTTAATACCTACAGGTTGATTTTACATGAAGAAATTGCGAATTAAACCCATGTATGCTGGAACGTGTATACGAGAAAACTATTAGAAAAAAGAATTTGCACAAGAGGTTAACCGAAAATATATTTTAAATAGATACATATGACCTATCAAAATGCACTGCCTATAGTATTTTAAACAGGCATTGCCCATTCAGCACTAATCACATTGAGCCTAAATCTGTAGTTCTGACTGAGCGCCAAAAGCGATGCGATACGATACGATCGTTGCATAAATATCCTGCTTATTCAAATCCTAATAATTCTACTATCGCGATTGCCTTTGCGTTTGTCCAACGTCGCTTTTTAGCACCCTTGCCACCCTTAGTCTTGTTCGAAAAGTAACAATATTAATTTACATTTTGCTGAAATATGTGCCACTAATAGGGCGTTTCTGTGGTCCTCAATTTTATTTCCATAATTTTATTTTATTAAATGAAAAAATATAACTGACAATTTTATTATTAGCTATGTAGGTATGCGTGAGTTACCGATTTTATATTTAGTTACCAACTTTGAAATTAAATTCTGGATTGATTATTTACCATAAATGTACCATAGATTGTGAACTATCTTAATTATGGTGAATAATTGATGATCAAACGAACTTACCAAGTGAAGTTCGATCACAATTATGTGAGCAACTTCATTCGACGCGATTTAAGGTTTACATATTGTAGCAGCGCCCCACGCATCAGCCTTGCACGGTGTTTAAAGGTTTTTTTTTTTTTTTTTTATGTTAGCAACACTAAAAACATTCCCACTATCTTTCACCCCCTCTATCGGGGTTCCATAGTCGGCTCACTGACTGCCTCGTTCGAATCATTTTGTTTACAGTATTAATGTTGAGAATTTATTTCACTTTTTGTTATAAGTGGGTAGGGTGACGTTAGACAAAACTGTCCTTTAATATTGAGGGTGGGTTGTTATAAATCGCGTCGAATGAAGTTGCTCACATAATTGTGATCGAACTTCACTTGGTAAGTTCGTTTGATCATCAATTATATTTCACAACTTCATTCTTTGCGATTTAAGGTTTACATATTGTAGGATGTTCAGAGCACAAATGTGAAATAAATCTCAAACGCAGAGACGAAACGTAAAATAAACAGTAAAGGTACTCTCAGAACAGCAAATATTTTATTAGGTAAGTTTAAAATAAACTAAAGAGTTTTAATTCTTATTTTGATTTAGGTATTTAACATTATGCTAATCATGGTTATTATAAAATTTATGAATTATTTTTATTTTACAGGTTTTTTGACGATGACGACAAATATCTTAGCAAATTGATAGCAATCATCTACAATTTAATTATTATGAAACTAGGCAAAAATAAAAGAAAAAATCGCTTCAACTGGCAATTTTGCGTATGATGTCTACACTGACAACGAACTTGTTGGCTATTACCAACATAGAAGTGGCAGAATGCCTAGTGCTATACTGTGCAGTGAACATAATATGTGTTGATACCACTATTGTGAAATCCAGCGACTCAATATTTGCGATGAGTCTTTGGCATATGTTTTTTTTTTTTTTTTTTTGTAACTGATAAATAAAGTGTCTATGTTGAAACCGCAAAGTGAATTAGTTATTATTTTAGTACGTCTGTATACATTGAGATGACAAAGTTCTGGTTTCTCGTCAAAAAATGGAAGTTAATATCGGTTGTGTACAATTCCGCCGAGAATTTTTATTATAAATTTCGGAAGTAGTTGTACTTCTGTGTGTGTGTCAATAGTTTGTGTTCGGATCAATATAAAGATTTGTACGCAGTGTGCGGTAGCCAGGGCCAATGTGTTTCTAGATCTTCATTAGGCCATTTACGTGTCAAAAAATTTAGCATCTCGCTAGAATGTGTTTTTTCCAATAATGACAGCGCATATCTATAATCATTAATAGTTCCATATTTTGAATCAAATATTTGGATGGAGTTGTATGGATTCTGAAACCAATAACTTTTCAAAGAATGGAAGCCAGGGTTGTGTTGGCCAATGCATTTTTAAAATGAAGTCTGTTAATTAAAGCGAATGAAGGAAATGCATAAAAAGTTTTAAGTTTCTGCTGGAAAAGCGTTACTTTATTATTATATTTTTATTGTAAAAGCGTATTTGAGGCAATATTGTTTTTAATCGGCTTGCAAATAAATCTACTTCCGGTTCAACAAGTATTTGTTTTATTTGTTTATAGGCATAATTTCCTAACTCCCATCCAGTCGCTAAATTATCTACGAGATAATTGATCAGCGTGTATATTTTTCTTAGTGTTTATGTATGAAGCAAAAAACATAATTTCACAATTGTATATATTGTGGGCAAAAACATTTTTAAGCCAAAAACGCTACTTTTAATTTCAAATTATTAATGTGACATCTTAGTTCCGTATCTTTCCAATAACAGTGTGCTTCTTTACCAACGTTGAAAGCTCCCCAGCCAGTAGTGGAAGCATTAGAAAATAATTATTATTGCTTGAATCTGATTTTAACCTGAAGGGATTAAATTTTAGTTATGTCACATTTGCAGAGGTACGATGACTAATTAATTTTGCGATATTCCGTAATTTATACTTTATTAACTTCTGACGACGGGACGGTAGTCTTAATTGCATATAATATGTTTCGAATTGAATATAAATAACAAGATATAAATAACTCTTTGCATCCAAGGTATTCATAAACTAGTTTTAGAATCCTTGTAAATATGTACGGTGATCATGATTAAACCATCGCTAAACAATTAAATTCATATAAAATATCCAACATAAATTGGAGATAATATTTTCCGTGTGGTTCGTAAATGGGTATTAAATAATACGCATCTTATAAGTCTAATGGAGACACATGTAACAATTATTTTTTATTAATTTTGAAGCTGTGTGGTAATCTTCCATTTGAAAATGTGGTGGTTTTTACAAATGTATTCATACATTTTAAATTTAATATATCAATATTATTAACAGTAAGGGTACAATGTCACGTCATCTGTTAGCATATTATAGTAAGTATAAAATACGAGTAACAGAAGATCCAGCAAGGAATTTGTTGGTGTGATGGCGTTGATTTAACACTTTGAGCGCGGGGAACTCTCGAGGGGAGTTCTCTGTGGGAGGTCAATTTTTGCTAAAAAGCGGAAAAAATCACGGGATCGGCTATGAGCGTAGCGCGTAGCACTCGTCCGCAATGAAATTGTTAACAGTTTATTAATAGACATTTTGTAATCAAGTTTTTTTTTTTGTTCATATTTAGATTATTAGGTAGAAATAGGAGGTGATAATGATAAAATAGATATCTCTTGACCCTCCATGATAAAATAACGGGATCACTAGTTGACCAGGACCCTGATTTCTGACCAGGAGCGAGAGGAGTGCAGCAGACGTCCAGTGTATTGTACCTCGTGTGTTATTGTTTCTGCTCGTATATGCGAGGCGTGCGCACGCGCTCGCGGCCCCTGCGGTAGCAGGCGCTGTGTAGCTGGCGGCGGGCGACGGCGCCGGCGCGGGCAGCGCTGCGGCACGATGGCGCCCTGCATCCGGCGAGGGATATATCGTGTTCCGATGCAGAGTGTTGTAGTTTACATGACCTCTCTGACGGCGGTGTCTATTCTTCATGATGAAATTTTCTTTATTAAATAAATTATAATGTGTATCTTTCTTTTAAATGTATTAACGGTCTACGCTTTAGCTTATTAGTCTCGCTCTGCATTATTTACAGTAACTTATCCTTTAAATTTGCATTTATTGCAGAAATGCCAAAATTCCTTCTCGTTTTTGTCTGTATAAAATGAGAATCGCATAGAACACGACACGCGTCGCTTATAGGTTTTAGAAGGGGTATGACTAGAAGGTGGCAATTGGCCATATATGACCTTCTTCAGCTAGTTTGTCCAGTCAATTGACGATTTCCTCGTCCAATTTTATTTCCTCGAGCGAGAACAGTGTGCATTCAGTGGGTACATTCTGGTGCCGATGACCGGTTGACGTGTCAGGTTGAAAAGATGTCGTGCGTACAGAATCTGGGCTGGGCTGTGCTGATGGTGCTCGTGTGATGATCCCAAAATTGGAGATACAGGCGTACATAGCTAAATTGTTAGCTAGTTTGGCGTAACAGTACCTTTGTATGGTTACCCTTTAAACGTGACAGTAACAGCCCCATTTGGCACTACGCATACGATTAAGTTTTCCTTTTGTTTCTATTTTTAGCATCAAATAGACATTTTTCATTTCATTTCACCAGCGTTGTAGAAACTGGACCTTGCTGAAATTCAGCGGTAGCTACATATTCGGACAGTATCTGCCCGATTTGGCAGTAACGCATCAGTGTTGCAGAAACTCTGCGTTGCCGAAACTGGGCCTTGCGTTGTAGAAAACTGCGTTGTAGAAATTCAGCGTCAGCTATTGTTAGCTATCTTGGTGTAACAGTACCTTTGTATGGTTACTGGTTTAGTCTTAAAACATGAGTAGCATGACAGTATCTGCCCGGTTTGGCAGTAACGTATCAGCGTTGCGGAAAACTCTGCGTTGCAGAAACTCGGCCTTGCGTTGTAGAAATTCAGTATCAGCTATTGTTAGCTAGCTTGGCGTCGACGTTGTTAGAAACTCGACGTTGAAGAAAACTCGGTGGCGTTGCATATATTCGGCGTTAGCTATTGTTAGCTAGCTTGGCGTAACAGTACCTTTGGGCTACTTGTTACCCTTTATGCATGACAGTATCTGCCCTGTTAGCAGTAACGTATCAGCGTTGTAAATATTCTGCGTTGCAGAAACTCGGCGTTGCAGAAACTCGACGTTGAAGAAAACTCGACGTTGAAGAAAACTCGGCGTTGAAGAAAACTCGGCGTTGCATATATTCGGCGTTAGCTATTGTTAGCTAGCTTGGCGTAACAGTACCTTTGGGCTACTTGTTACCCTTTAAGCATGACAGTATCTGCCCTGTTAGCAGTAACGTATCAGCGTTGTAAATATTCTGCGTTGCAGAAAACTCGACGTTGAAGACTTTAAGCATGACAGTATCTGCCCTGTTAGCAGTAACGTATCAGCATTGTAAATATTCTGCGTTGCAGAAATCTCGACGTTGAAGACTTTAAGCATGACAGTATCTGCCCTGTTAGCAGTAACGTATCAGCATTGTAAATATTCTGCGTTGCAGAAAACTCGACGTTGGAGACTTTAAGCATGACAGTATCTGCCCTGTTAGCAGTAACGTATCAGCATTGTAAATATTCTGCGTTGCAGAAAACTCGACGTTGAAGACTTTAAGCATGACAGTATCTGCCCTGTTAGCAGTAACGTATCAGCATTGTAAATATTCTGCGTTGCAGAAAACTCGACGTTGAAGACTTTAAGCATGACAGTATCTGCCCTGTTAGCAGTAACGTATCAGCATTGTAAATATTCTGCGTTGCAGAAAACTCGACGTTGGAGACTTTAAGCATGACAGTATCTGCCCTGTTAGCAGTAACGTATCAGCGTTGCAGAAACTCTGCGTTGTAAAAACTCGGCGTTGAAGATAACTCGGCGTTGAAGATAACTCGGCGTTGAAGATAACTCGGCGTTGAAGAAAATTCGGCGTGTTGCTTGACGTGCGAAGGCTTGAGCACGGAAACGTTGAATGATTCGAACGAGGCAGTCAGTGAGCCGACTATGGAACCCCGATAGAGGGGGTGAAAGATAGTGGGAATGTTTTTAGTGTTGCTAACATAAAAAAAAAAAAAAAAAACCTTTAAACACCGTGAAAGGCTGATGCGTGGGGCGCTGCTACAATATGTAAACCTTAAATCGCAAAGAATGAAGTTGTGAAATATAATACACATGAATATTGATAATCGCATGAAAGATTGGTACCTACCTAACAAAAAAGGAAAATTCAACAGTCATTTGCCAATCTGTCTTACAATATTATTCTGTACAAACTTTTAAAGAACTGCTCTTGCAACAAAAAGTTTATTATTACAAGTGTGACGTATGGAGCATGGAGCATAGTAATATTATAGAACCATTACAAAATGGAATAGGCAGACCGTCAGACAAAGATAGACTAGTTAATTGGCCATTAACGGAAGTAACACCTTTAACTATAAAAAAATCGTCTAACTCCCTTCTAACTTAGCAAGCCACTAGCCCGCTAAGCATTGTTTGTCCCTTTCGATTTTAATAATATCTCTATAAGACCGAAAGGGACGAACAATACTTGGGTCATTGTCAGTCCGCAAAACAAAAGTTGTCCACTCGGTGGTCAAAAGTTAACAGCTTTTATAAACATATGTTGCGATTTGATTGCATAGAGCTATAGACCGGGGAACCTAGTTGTACTGTAAATTGTTTTATCCCAAAATTAGTACAGGAATGGACAATGACCCACTTAGCGGATTGTTAAGTTAGGAGACGTTTGTAAATAAGGGGGTAAAATATTATCAAGTACTTAGTAGATACATTAACCCACTTATTCAGAGACGACGATTATGACGACGATTACGGCGGTAATTATTTACATATCGGCTTGAGCATTCGTTGTTTTAACAAAAGCTAGCCGTAGTATCACTATCAGTATCACTTTACCTGGGTCAAAATTCTTTTCGTTGTCTTATTTTTTGTCCCTAAAAAACGTGACGCAGTGGTGATTTTTGTATGAGATGATGTTTTGCTTTCAATTTCTGATGACTGGATTAAAATCGAGCGTGAAGAAGAAATACAAGTGCACTGAATTTTTTTTACATACTGTGTCGAAACAGCAACTAAAAGCGTGACAGAGTGGTATGAATATGAAACAAGACAACGAAAATTATTTTGACCCACCTGCTCGTCGTTCACTGTGCATCGGGCTTACGAAGGCCATAATCCGTTTTCCATTAACGCGCGACCCGCTCGCTCAAATCTGATTGGTGACGGACGCCATTGAATATCCGTTCGATCCGCCAAATAGGCAATTAGTTTGCAAATCTTTTGTCTAAGCGTAGGCTTTGATTAGGCAAAGCATTGTTACGTGCATGGCTTTAAAAATATGTCGTCCTTCTGGGTGGAGCGGAGTCATTAACACTTTGAGCACGGGGAACTCCCGAGGGGAGTTCTCTGTGGGAGGTCCATTTTCGCTACAAAGCGGAAACATCACAGGATCGGCTACGAGCGTAGCGCGTAGCACTCGTCCGCAATGAAAGTGTTAAATGCCTCTTTCACATTCTTTGCTGGACAAGTATCCGTATGTTTTCTATCGAAGCACACTGGGGCTAGACGATAGAAAAAAAGAAACTTTCCTGGCCTAGGTACGAAAGCTATAACGCTTTTATATTACCTACTGAATCCATGTGGAATAACAAATTATGGTGTTAGTGGTATTCGAAAACAGAATCCAGATTCGAGGATGTAAGTGTCTGGTTTGCGGGTTTGACTTTGCAATACGGGTACAGTTTTTTGTAGGTAAGGGCAGTGTGGCTAAGTCCAGCATATTTTATTTTGAAGGCAAGTCCGTCATAGCCGTTTTATACTGTTCAATTAGGGTTGGAAATCAGTAAGCAGACGGACTTTCCTGTTGACGATCTTACCCGCATTGACCTTATGTATTAAACAAATATTATTTAATAGGTACTCCCTTTAAGAGTGAGCATTATGTCAATTTACGTAGGTGTATCATCGCCTCAATATCAAAGGTTTGTAATTTGACAATAGTACCTGGAATTACAATGAGACTTTATTACACGTGAGGCGGCCCTACTGAATTTCACAGGGATGATCATTTTAACGACTTTGATGGCTCGTATCTTGGGAGTCGCATTTGTAACTAGCATTGTAGATTGCTGTTATAACTAGTTAGTACACCTGAATAAATGATAATAAACGTGTGAATAAATATCGTTTCCTTATAAACTTGGAACTGAAATTTAGCAACTTGGGGTATAAGTCACGGGTGTGTGTTTTAAAGTGATGAGGGGAAATATAAATTATTGCTTTCATGAGAAAACCCTAAATCAAGTAGGAGAGATAATCGAAATATTCAAATCCTTGCTTGTATCTGTTATTAATAAACTTAATTACTAATTAATTATACGTGTCTTGGTACTTTTACGTAAAATCAGCCTATTCAAAATACTGAGATGGTAGTACTTCATGCATCATAATAGTAATTAAAAATAATAGAATAATACTATTTAATAAAATTAACATCAGATACAAAAATGTAAACGAAATATCGAGAAAAAACATATTACTACACTATCGCTACCTAAACCCTTAAACTAAAGTTAGTCTCTTAAACTAACTATATTCACAAATGTCGCCTTTGTACCCAAAGATCTTTGATAAAGCGCCCTCCTGAAAGGGTAGAATACTAGCCGTAATAATCTCGGCTTTCGCCCGGAGTGATTTGACGCAATTTCGGTCAATCTGGCCATATCCTCGGTGATCTCTGAGGCCCACTTTCCGAGACCCATCTAATCGGTATCCAGAACAGTTTCAGTTCGGTGAAGTAACGAGGAAACTTTGATATCATACTTTGGAGTACCTAAGTAGTATTGGCATTCAGGCCCTGCTGTGCCCAGTGAGGATTTGCAGATGAAAATATTCTTATTTTACGTTTACTAAAATTTCATTTTATTTCCCAGCTTTTTTAGGGTTTCGCTCACACTTATTAAACTATATAGTAGTATTTTAACGTTGTCTGTGCTATTCTATATTAACATTTATTATACAATACCGTGTGTTAATTTAATAGATATGGGCGATGCGAATAATTTAACGTTTACATCATTCAGTTAAACTCAATTTCGACCCCAGTGTTTTTTAGAGATTTGCAGCCATGTAGGTTCAATTCAAACATTGTCTACCATAACAATAACAATATATTATGTCATTCTCTTTTGATTTTACCAGTGAACGAGCGCTTAACTCGAGTGTGTCGTGTTACATTGCCATTGAATCAAATCGTTATTATATCACTGTTGCATAAACTACTATACATATTTTAATATTTTACTTGGTATCGCTATGTATCTAACCTTATAATGATGTTTTTGGCTAGACAATAGATAAATTCTGCATTCACATTTTTCTAAAACGAACCTTCTGTAGCTTATTTAAAATTCAACACAAAGAGACGTACCTAAAGAGTAATCTGAGTTAAGATAAAAATAATTCCATTTGTAAGCAGCTTAAGGGCATTAGGTAATCCCCGTCGTAGAAACTGTGAAAACATTTTCTCATTTCACCCGTTACACGACAGCTCTGTAGTTCTTTAACGAAATGAAAAATACAGTTTTTATTCTAAACTAAATGTAGATTAAATAAAAAGACAACTCATTTTCATTATTCATGCTCCGTCGTAGGTTTCGGATTATAACATTTTTGTCATCGAAAATAATACTCGATATGATTTCCATTACTGATTTAAATAAGGATGTTATTATGCTACGAAAAATAATTCTTGCAAATGAGATCGCCTCATTCGATTCACTTTCAAATAGGAAACTTAATTGGCATATGAATGTATTAATTAATTTACTGCAATATAATAATATGTTATCTACAGCATCTCACTTATACTTTTTAATTAGCAAGATTAAATACGTTTGGCGAATATGTGAATTATATTTAATATTAGCTTCCAACTTCCAACCATCTTGACTCAAATCATTTTTAACTTTCCTCAGCAAAAGGCTCTTAAAAGAGCCTTAAGTGGGATCCTTAATCATCTATTCAATGGAGGAATTAAAAAGGGAAAAGAACAAATGCATCGTCAACCTTAATAATTCCCTTAATTTGCGAGAAATGAGAGACCCAGTTCAGTGGGTCATCGATTTGATATGCCCAATGGCTTGGAATCGCTGCGTATTGTTCCATTTACATACGGAAATGTACGACCATGCGAACACTGGCCGAAACGACAGTAGACAGATTTTCAGTAGTGTGGTGTTGGTCGTCTGGCCTAATTTTATCTATCCTTTGAAAGTGGCTATTTATTGTGTGCTATTGGTAATTACCAGTACACTTCGTCAGTCAGTAGTGGTATATTACCAGTTTATGTTTAATTTTACATTACTTTTAGTCACTGCAGATTCAACCAATTGGAATCCTAGGCCACTCTAAAAGTACTTATGCCACAATGCAACTAGTTTTTAGAGATTTCTTACTATTTGTGTATAGCGTCACTTTGATAATCTTGCCGTAGTTCTCGAGTGGCCTAATATTTCAAAGGATTTACACATGACACCAGTGGCCTATACCACAAAACTTTACACGCGTACATTCTACAAAATTGTATAAATTCCCATACAAAAAGTTGACCACAAAACTATACAAGCGTACAATTCTACAAAATTGTCAACTTTTTGTATGGAAATTTATACAATTTTGTAGAATTGTACGCTTGTAAAGTTTTGTGGTATAGGCCACTGCTGGCTCATTATGTTGCTAATCTGTGTGCTACGTCAGAGTCGCACATCCTTCCGTGTCACATTTGTAGTCTGAATTGCAAAATGCATTCGTGAGCCCCTAATTTCAATACTGGGATTTACCTGATAAGCAAATCAATTCTGAATAGCATCTATTGTTAAAGTCCTATTTGATCCATTTCAATTGTATGTTACTGTACTCAATCAGAGTCACTATATATGTGCAAATATTTCTTCCGTTTATACATAACATAAGCTAGTGAATGTGAATCTTACACTTAGCTTATGTTACGTTTACAAATATATAAAACAATTAGGTCAATAAGTAAAAAAATGGTGGGCAATATTAAATTTTTCGCTCTTTTAACTACTTATCTATTACTAGAGAAAACAAATTTTGAGCAAACAGCAATTTCTATTAGGTACAAAATAAATGTAGGGGTACCTATAAAAAGAACAAACTAGTCTGGTGCCTAGCTGTCATCGAACAGTGACGGGGAGAGCTATTACGAACATCAAAGAGCTCCAGCTACGGGCACAAAGCGCGCCGCAACAGCGGCAACCAACAAAGTTCTGCTATCCGCAATAATTATCTAAATGCGACTGCCCGAGGTGACTGCGCAGATTATCCGAGTAGACAGATCATGCCTTTGAAAATCTAAATGAACAAGTGCTTTTGTAAGTCTACTGCCATATTTACGATTACTACATAAAATACCCAACTAATAACGAATTTTCGTATTGAAAAATGAAAAAAAAAATGTAGATCCAACCTCAATTAACTATTAAAACACAAAATGACAAAATTACTTGTGGGTTTCCAACAACCAGGGGCCCGTTTATCGAAAGCTTGTAACTTGTAATACAAGTGGAAGTCTCTTTTTGACACTATTAGTTAGATAAGGACTTCCGCTTGTATTACAAGTTACAAGCTTTCGAGAAATAGGCCCCAGCTAAAATTCGAACTTACTTTAGGCTCATCTTAGTTAAGTTTTAATTGTGAGCATAGAGAACTAACTTAGGAATTGTATTATTTCTAAATGAATTTTAGTCAAATAGCAAATGCATAAAGTGTCGCAACTGTCACCCGCGTTAATTCTATCCGAGGCGAGGAATTATTCAACGCCCTTTTAAAATGTGCTTTTAGCCACCTCTCGTAATGCGAAGTCATTTGCGAAAATTGTAATGGCTGCGCGGGGATTATCCAAATTTATTACACTTTTGAGTGTGAATACTATTATGCGTCTTCTAATTGTACCATCACTTTTACTTTTATATTTAATGTACCACTTTCAGTACTTGTAGCTTTTGTCAGCCCTTTTGCCTCGTTAATATCGCCTTTGAGTAGAGGCCTCAAGGTGGAAAGCGAGCTCGTGGTCGCCTTAGGTACACACGTGGAAAAGAAGCGTGGAGAGCGAATTGCGAGCCGTAGGTCTGACCTGATGCTTTAGCCAAGTTGCCAATCGCTAGCGCTTGCTAGCGCATCGTAGTTTTCCCTCACTGTCACT
>JALPQI010013435.1:0-37123 GCA_025490895.1 Thaumatotibia leucotreta | reverse complement strand
GAAATTTAATCCTTAATTTAAAATTGCGTATATTCTCCATACAAATGGCGACACGAGTCAAAATTCTCCTTTGATTCAGATGGCGCGAGCGCCTCCTCGAGGTCGGACGCACGCCAAATCGCTCCCGTTGACAGCTCTTTTTGACATTCAAAATGACATAAAATCATATACATATACGTCAAGGGATGCCAGTACTCAAAGTATCTTTAAATAAGTAGGGAAAATCAGAACGAAGAAATTCTTTCGAACCCCATCATTTATTTAAGTTTCTTGTTATTTTTATGACGGAACACAAGAAAACTATAACAACTGATTCTAAATAAAACTCAATACTACCGAACACGTATAAGCTACATTCGCAAAAATGATTAAAAATGAAAAAAGTTTACGGATACGATTTGCTGTAATGGAGTTTATTTTCTATACTCTGGCAACAAAAAAACATGTCATTTGAAAACACATGTGACGGCTAGAAGTCAAAACGATAGGATGTCAATTTAGTTATAATAATAATAAGAAAGATAGAATATGTTTGTTATATAATTATATTAGTAGGTATACATATTCAAAGTGATACGAGTCTTTAATTAATGGTTGATTAGTGGAATAAAATCTGTGCTCATCGCCACCGCAATTTCTGCGGCCGCGATTTCTTGGTAAGAAAGTATATACCGCATCTTCTCAGTACATTCAATATGGAAAGTAAATTATTTTTGAAATAAAAATATGAAAACGGATAAACTCGCGTATATTAACTAATTTTAATATCTTTCCGACGTTTCAAACACTTTACAGGGTTCGTGGTCTGCGGATGACTGTTTTCATAGTTTTATTTCATGTGTAATCCTCGCGGTAACCGAAGAAAATATTATGCGTCTTATTTTTTATTTATTCAAATAAGTTATAGTATAACAGTAAAAAACCATATCCTCGCGAACTACAAAGTACATAAACTTTAAGCTCAGCTTTAGATTGTGATGTCTGACCGGCAGTCGTATCATGGAAACTGCGGCTACGGCACACAAAATAAGCTGAACTGCACATAAATAAGTTCGGAAACGTAACTTATTGGTTTTTGGTTTGAAACTACAATGATTTATTTATATATTATAGTTATATTCTCTTTCCAGAAATGGCACGTACGCTTTACTGATAAATACTTAAATACTGAAGGATTCGCTGAGTGGCACAGGACTCTATCAATACGGACACAAAAGGTACCTACCTACTAGTTTCAATTCGTAAATTTCAATACATTCCTAGTTATTTATTCGTATTTTCTTTATTCTTGTTATTGTACGATTTGAATATTAGATAATATCAATAATATGCATGAATTTATGGCCACAGCTGGATATAAATTTTTCACTTTTGTATATATATCTGCTAGCCAAAACTGTCACTACTCTTAGCAACCTCGTATGTCAGTATTGAATCAGAACTGAGATACGAGCTTTATTTCGATGACGTATTTGTTATTTTAGTTAGTTTTGTTTGTCAACTGGAGAATTATTTGTACCTATGGTATTAATATGTATCCGTGGAATGGAGTAAGCTTGTAGTGTTTATATTATTTTTGAGAAGTTTAGTAAAAACGCTTTATTTATATACGATATATAAAGCGAGTACCACTATTCACCTATTTGCGATTTTTTAAATCCAGCCGCCCGCCCTATAGGCACAATTACGACCGTGGTTGCTAAGCAACGAAAAAAAACAACGGATGTCATTGCAGGTTTCAAAGAAACTATTACGTATTAGGTACTATATTTTTTCTTCTTGTTGATTATACTTGAAATATAATAAAATAAATCTTACAATAATGTGGTGAGTGTAAACACCGGTTCCGATCCCTCAGTTAAATTTTATTCGTATGACATTTAGAGTTTTAATAATACAGTCGTTTATAGTATAGTGTACGAGTATGTACCATTTAGATTTTTATCCACTGAACTGAGACAATTTCTCTCATCTTCTGAGATGTTTCTTTTGGTAGATAAACATTTGACATATTACTGGTTGTTTCAGAGTCTATAAGCAGGACGCAAAGAGTGAGTAAGTAATCTTTACATTTTTTATAGAATAAGTAAGAAGTATTTACTGATATATAGTTTGTGTACACAAATATCGTGTGGTGACGGCAGTAAGAATACATTTGTCACCACCCCAATTCTTCCCGCGGGTGTCACAAGAGTCGAAAAAGGGATTGAAGTGGCGATTTACATTTACCTCCTAATGCATCTACACGCATAAGTAATAGGAGTGGCCTTTGTCTAGTTTCAATTCATTTTTATGGTTCCGTACCACAATGAAAAAACGGAAACTCTTACAGGATTACTTTCTTGTTCGTCTGTCTGTCAAAAGGTGATGATGTTAATCCATGGAATTTCTCATATTATAAGCACACATAAAACCGTTTTGAGATTTATCAACCAATCATCCATTTTTCTTCAAAAAGTGATACTTCCTTACTTAGGGAAGTGGAACTGCCGATGAAGGCTAGAACGGAACTTCGGAACACTTTGGTGTTTTGTATGTATGTAACTGGTTATGCATTTTAAGCAATGAAGATGGTCGTGTAAGTTATTGTCAATTACCAGTTCTGATGGGGTGTTTCCTTAGGAACCTTAGGATTCTGTATTATCATTTAAACATTAAGCATTTTCATTTATGCGTTTTAATGTAAGTAGGTGGAACTGCTGATAAAGACCAGAACGGAACTCCTTAACGACACGTGTTTCACTTTTGGCAGATATTTCTGATTGATTGTGTATGTTATGGAGCAAGTTCTGGACAAAGAACAGTTTAGATGGTTGGTTCCTTAACCCTTAAGGAATAAGGGAACTGATAAATGTAGAGTATTTATGTAAGCTACTCTTTAAAAGAGGTTTCAGGTACATTAGTATACCTTTTTAGGGTTCCGTAGTACACTAGGACCCTTATAGTTTTGCTCTGTCCGTCTGTCTGTCCGCAGCATAGCACAGTGGCCGTTAGTACTAGATATCTGCAATTTGGTACAGATATACATAATTAATATTAATTATGCCGACAAAGTGGTAAAATAAAAAATAGAAAAAAAAAATTTTTCGGGTGCCTAACCTGGTGAAGTGTGAATGATTTTTTTATTTGCTGTAATCCTATAGTGTGCAATATCGTTGAAGAGGTCTTTGAAAAAAAAAGAGATTTTCAAACAAAGTTTTATTCTAAAGTCAATATTTTCAGAGATATCCGAAAACTACGGAACCCTAGCATAAGCCGACATGCTCTTGGCCGGTGTTTTATTACCTCAGGAGCTGCTAATATTATACAGGTTGTTCTAAAGTAAAAAAAAGGAGTGTGGATTACAATGTGGCTAACAAGATTTAATCATATCACGTCACCAGACGAGTCGCAGTCGTCGTCGTCAGTGGCACAAGAGTAACGAAGGCTGTCATGAACTGTTCCTTGGTGAACCGAGGAAATTCCTGTTCTTAATAGTAACGCGAAAATTACGTAGGTACCTTGCATACATTTTAATGTTTTTAGTTAACCTCGTGCCTACATTAGGTACCTAGGATACATGTAGGTAAGAGGTAACTTCCGTGTTGCATTGCATATTGCACAAACAAAGTACCTAATAATAATGTTGCTTTTTTTCGGTAGGTACTATGTTTTGATTATAGCACGAGCAAATACTCGTACACGTTTATGTGACGTAGGTAACCTCCAAAAATGGTAAATTACAAACATATTCTTGTAAATTCGACATTCCATTGCGTATTTTATACATAGGTAAAAATAAATGTAAACAATTAGAGACTCAATTTATTGTTCATTTGAATGACAATGTCAAACTTCATGTATGAGCTGTTTTTTCTGGTAAGATAAGAGTGCAAAGGTGGGATCCAAATTTATTTTAATGTAGGAACTTGAAACTTTAGTATTAATAAGGTATTTTACAAGAGTACAAGAAATTTAATTTAATCATTTCTTAAAGGTTAAAAGGGGATTACAATTTTTATTGGGTTGAAGTTTAACTTAAAGCTATGATAATTCCTATAAAAGTATTTTTATAACAAGGGGATGCAAAGTTACGATTGGAGACCTAAAACATTGTAAGAGATTTACTAAGTAAAATACGAAAAAAGCGATAATTTATCAGAGTGCAGGGAAATTTAATGATTGAGAGGGTTAAGTAGGGGTGTAGATTTTGTTTAAGGAGACTAAGGTAGACAATAAATTTAGTGTTAATTACTAGGGCTAGAAAGATGGCATCTTTACAGAAGGTTACTTATACAGGGTGGAAAGGGACGACGTTCCTTCCCGCTACCGATCGAGTCTACCAACCATTACGATGAAATTTCTGTATGGGACCAACATCGAAAACGTACATGGAAAATTGACTTTTTAAAGATATTTCTATTTTGATACTATACTGAAAGTTCATCGTAATGGTTGATAGACTCGGTCGGTAGCGGGAAGGAACGTCGTCCCTTTCCACCCTGTATAATTATTTGTATACAAAATGAGAAACCATTTTATAAAATTTAAACCCTAAAGTGGTTAAAAGGTAGTTGAAAGTTTGTATGGAAATAGTGTGATTTGAAAGATAGCGACTTGATACGTCGTATTCCAACTGCTGATAAAAAAATAAGACAAATCGATTTCAGCGTTTTTTTTAAATATTTATTCCTTAACAGTTTTGACGCCGGTGACAGTGCTCACCGTCAAACAAGTGTACAAAAAAAAATGTCTTTAAACCGAAACTTTGTCTGAAGAGTATATTTTTAAGATAAGATTAAGGGGTGCCTGACGTGTCGCATAACGTCGATTGTCCTAAATTTTTTTGGCTGAGAATGTTTAGCATAGTGTTAAATGGCATACTACTTACTCGTTTAGCCTAGGTACTTGATTTTGCGCATACACATTTAAAACACCTACACTATATTTATCCTAATATTGATTACTCGATCGTCGAATTACCTAAAGCTTAATAATCATAATGTTCATTGTTTCCTACTGCTCAAACTGTACATTTTCTTTGCATCTACAATTGTTATGTCCGAAATTTCATTGAAAAAAGTATATCAACAATATGGTGAATGGTTTAAAATAATGTTCAAGTTCAATAAGGCAGGATAAAACCGACTTGGAATGGTTAGGTTTCTAGGAAAGGCGGAGAGAAAGGCGTAGTCTATAAAATACTTAAGTATTTTTAATCAATTATTTACAAAACCGAATTATTTGGAAACCCGAAAAAGGGGCGATAGGGGAGCGAAGCGCCCCACAAGAGGGGCTCGGGGGCGAAGCCCCCCTGTATTAGAAAATAATGAATCTGTACCTCCCCTACTCTAACCTGGATAGGTTCGTTAGGTACCTTTTATCCCTTAGATCAGAAATAGAAGTCCCGCGCGGCGGGGCTTCGTCGACCGGTTCTTAGGTATGATGACTAAAATTCTTTGGACAACAGGGTTGGGTGGTTTAAAGGTCGTTTGTTAGAAGTAGTTAGTTTTAGTACATTAAATAGTAGGACCATCACAATTATGCACAATTATTATTCGATACATACACATTAGACACGAAAATCATTAGGACAAACGATATTTAGGAACAACCAAGTTAGGATCAACAATTTCGGCAAAACACGACAAAATACCTATGTGCTACAATTTAGGCCATTCATTTTTTGGCGTAAAGTTGGTATGCGACAAATTTTTCGACATAAAAAAATTATGCCACCCGATATAGACCTAAAATTAATTCCAACCTTTTTAGGGTTACGTGGTAAACGAGGAACCCTTATAGTTACGCCATGTCCGTCTGTCCGTCTCTCCGTCTGTCTGTCCGCAGCATAGCTCATAGGCTGTTAGTATAAGAAATTTGCAATTTGGTACACGTATACCTCCATATCAGTCACACCGAAAAAGAGGTAGAATAAAATATATAAAAAAATATTCGAGCACCTCCCCTATAAGTAAAGTCGGGATGTTTTTTATGGGATAGTATAGTATGGGGTATTGTTGAATAGGTCTATAAAAAAAAATCGGGTAGAAAAATAGAGTTTTTTGTAAGTTAACGTTTTCGGAATTAACCGCTAGGTTTTCTTGCCCCAGGGTCCGCTGGATGCGGGTGACGCAGGATCGGTCATTGTGGCAATCTTTGGGAGAGGCCTATGTTCAGCAGTGGACGTCTTTTGGCTGATATGATGATGATGATGGATGATGATGATGACATTACGATACAAGTGTGAAAAAAGTAAAGGTTGGCGATAAAATAAAACACGACTGAAAGGAGTGTTTTAAATCGACACGAGATTTTAGGGTTCCGTAGTAAACTAGAAGCCCTTATAGTTTCGCTACGTCCGTCTGTCTGTCTGTCTGTCTATCTGTCTGTCTGTCCGCAGCATAACTGAGTGACCGTTAGAATTAGAAATTTGCAACTTGGTATAGTGTACATATTAATCAGGCCGATAAATTGATAGAATAATATACAAGGTGATCCTATTAACTATGCGTATTGGACATTAGGAGGTAAATGCCCATAATAGCCACGCTGGGCAAAAGGGTTGGCGATCGCAGTAATTTGTCCACTGTGACGATGCTGTGCTGCTGCTGCTCATCATCAATCTTCTATAAAGAAATAGTTATTTGTTGTACAAGGGTGCAAAGTTGTATTTTACCCGCGAGCATGAAATTGAAACACGAGCAAGCGAAAGGATTCCATAGTTGAATCACGAGCGAAGCGAGTGGTTTTAAAACAGAAACTTGAGCGTAGCAAGTGTTTTAACTTACGAGAAGTAAAATACATTTGCACTCGTGTGTAACACAAAACTTTTCCCCTCACTATAGCGAGGAACAGGAGGAGGTTTCTGATATGAATGATTAAAATTGAGGATATACTTCATAGTAGCAGAAGTGCTGAACCACCACCAGTTTTCTTTTTAATCTTTTAATTTCCAAGTTTTGCCCATTCAAAGTTAAGAGTGGGGTCAAATTCCTGCTTGTACAAAATCAGATCTAACTTTTTTTCTATACGAGGTAACGAAATAATTATTACTTTGTCATTATATTTTCTAAATGCAGTTAGAAATACGTGGTTAATTTTTTTTGGGTTCATTAACGGGCACGGTGTATACCGTCAATTGCAATCGCCTGGATTTAATTCAATATTTTCTCATTGAATTCATAGGCATTTAAAAGATTGAGGTCATAGTTATATTTTAATCTGCATAAATATAACAAGAGAAAAAATGCACTAGATGAGCATTTTAAAAATTCGTATTTCGGAAAATAGGCAAAATATTTTTTTTTTTTAAATCTAATTAAAGAAGATGTCATCTATAATTTATGATTAAAAATAAAGAAAATATTTTATCTTCCACATTGATTTTTTTAGAGTCAAACATGAGCATTTTCGAAAGTCTCAATTTTCATTTATATTTTTCTATTACAAGTAGTTGCTCTAACACATTTATATTTATTTTACAAAATGAACACGGCAAGTACTTTATTTTTAGAATAAAACTATATTTGATATGCACCAGGGTTGGCTCAAGAACCAATTGAAAATATAATGACAAAGTAATAATTATTTCGTTACCTTTTATAGAAAAAAAGTTATGTCTGTTTTTCCACAATTAGAAATTTGACCCGACTCTGAATTTTGCACGGGCAAAACTTGAAAACTAAAAGATAAAAAAGAAAACTGGTGGTGGTTCAACACTTCTGCCACCATGAAATATATCCTCAATTTTTTTCATTGAAATCAGAAACCATGCAGCACACTCGATTTGTTGATTTCACCTGGAATGACCCTTTACCATTATTTCGTTAGGTCGGTTGGTCTTTCTTGAGTGAAATCTAATTTCTTATGATTTTTTTAACACTTTTTTTCCTAAGTTTTCAGCTTTGTTCAAGTGGGGAACAAAAGAAATAAACGAACACTGACGTCTTTTAAAGAACCAACCAACCAAGAAAGAAAATAAGGTATGTGAGTTACAACCCGCAAATGGTAGGTATATAAACCCCTAATATTTTAATTTGCAAGTATAAGTATTCTTTTTTATATATAGGTAATATATAGACAGGGTAAAAATTATTTTTGGGTCAGTGAGGGCAGCTACCAGATCCAGAGTAGCTATGCGAAAATGGTCTTATACGCCCTTCCTCGATTTTAAATTAGTGAAAATTGGCGTTTACTGATTTTGAGAAAATCATACGGGTTCCGAGAAAATTGTCCTTTTTAACAACCTTTTTTTGATGCCAATCGATCCTGTTTCTGTTCAGGATCAAAAGCTTGTATGACACCAAAAAAAATTTTTCGGCTAGAAAAGCCGCAAATCGAGATAATGAATGTAGCTAATGTTTCCACACAGTATTATTGTCATTTAGCATAGGAGGTATAATTATCGTGACATATGATGATTATGATGTAATTAAACCTTCACTCTTTCCATAGTAAATTTAACTATGAAAACAGTTTTCTTGAAATTTTGGCTTTTTTATACATTGCTATAAGTTGACCCCTAAGAAACTATTGGTACTGGATACGAATGGAATCGATTAACATAAAAAAATTAAGCGTGATAAAATATTTATTAGTACCGATGGTGTATTTTTTGGTGTATGGTGTATTTTAGTGGGTCATTTTACGTCAGGTCCAAAACTTCGGAGGGCCATCTGTACTAAAAAAATGTCGTAGGAGACACGTGCAAAAACGAAATTCGTAACTCGTGTCGATTTAAAACACTCCGATATCGATCGGTCGTGTTTCAAAACATCGCCACTCGAATTTCATGTTTTTCGCACTTGTGTCGAAATGTACTATTTTAACATTCATACAAATTGTATGGGGATTTTAAATCTCGATTTGCGGCTTTTCTAGACTAAACCTTTTTTTTGGGTCTATACAAGCATTTGATCCTGAGCAAAAACAGGATCGATTTTTTTTCCTAGTCTGTAGACGTGTCCCAATGCTGGGCAAATGTCTCTCCCTCAGATCTCCACAGCTCCCGGTTCGGTGCCAAGTCTGGCCAATTGTTGGCCAAAGCGTCCAGGTCGTCCTGCCATCTCCGCCTGGGCCTGCCTCGTCCCCGCCTAGTTTGCAGCATCCACTTGGTGGCAGTGTCGTCGTAGATAAAAAGTCTACGTGATAATTTTATAATTGTCAATGGTAATGAAGTTTGTCTATAAAAACTGTGTATATTTATATTACATTTTTTATCTTTTTATTCACAAGTACGGTTGCCACCAATTGCACTTGAAATTTATTTATAAAATGGATCTTTTCATATAGGAGACGCAGCATGACTTCAAAAAATTTAGAACAAATCTTAATTTGCTTTGCAGAGCTAAAACAGTAATGAGTCCATATATATTATGTATCCTTCAAAGACAGGTAATAGAAACTTCAAAGATAGGTACTCTCTTTTCAAAATGGCAGATAATTTTGAATATAACTTAGAAATAGAAGAGGTACTATTTTTTCACAAAAGGTAAAACAATGCGATCGAATTCAGGATCTGATCCCGCTATTATTATGGTTACTGCGAAACCCTCTCGACGTTTTTATCAAAATCAGATAGATTCGATAATTATTCAATAGGGGGCTGCCTAATTAATGAACAATAGTATATTTAGTAGCAGTATTCCGCCCATGCGAAGCCGCCGTAGCTAGTTATGGAAAATTACTTTATTTCCACAACATAATGTAATATTTATAAATGTACCGTGTGTAATTAATAATAACATTAATAACAATAATACCTCGTGTGAAACTAAATGTAAATTTTGGTAACCATTATAATGGCGGGACCAGATCCGTTGTAAAATAATTTGTACCTCTTCAATTTCAAAGTTATATTCAATCAGTCTGATCCCGCCATTATAACGTTATAATGGCGAAACCAGGTCCTGAATTCTGTCGATTCATATTGCATTATTTAGTACTGAATTGGTACTATTTGGTACCTGTTGTAAAAAAATGAGTACCTCTTCAATTTCAAAAATTATATTTCGAATAATTTGGTCCCGCCATTATAACGTTATAATGGTGGAACCAGGTCCTGAATTCTGTCCACATTCTGTCGATTCATATTGCATTATTTAGTACTGAATTGGTACTATTTGGTACCTCTTGTAAAAAAATGAGTACCTCTCCCATTTCAAAATTATATTTGAAATAGTGTGGTTCCGCCAGACCATTTGAACCAGACTATTTCCCGCCATTATAACTTTATAATGTCGGGACCAGACTATTCGAAATATAATTTTGAAATGGTACTAATTTTTTTTACAACAGGTACCAAATAGTACCCATTCAGTACTAAACAATGCAATATAAACCGACAAAATTTAGGACCTGGGTCCGCCATTATAACGTTATAATGGCGGGACCAGACTATTTCAAATATAACTTTGAAATGGAAGAGGTACTATTTTTTTTACAAAAGGTACCAAATAGTATCAATTCAGTATTAAATAATGCAATATGAATCGACAGAATTCAGGACCTGGTCCCACCATTATAACGTTATAATGGCGGGACCAGACGGATTGAATATAACTTTGAAATTGAAGAGGTACAATTTATTTTACAACAGGTACCAAATAGTACTAATTCAGTACTAATAAATAATGCAATATGAATCGATCGAATTCAGGATCTTGTCCCGCCATTATAACGGTTACAATTTTTGTGGAACAACTCAAATTATTTTATAAAATATTTTTTAAGTTATTTTTTTTTAAGTAGGTAGTAACACTACGATGTACCTATATAAAGTTAAATATTTGATGCCATATACCACAGAAAAAATACCTAAGCTTACCAAAGCCATAGGTGGAATTTGAACCCGACGTCCTCAGCTTTAGTGGCTGATGCTTAACCTCCTAAGGCCCGGGCCTTTTAAATATTTTTAGTCAGAAAGACCGAGGTGGCGTTTTAAAGAACAAAAAATGGCGACCATTGTTAAGTCCTGACGTCATGGAATTAATGTTTACATTGTGATTGAACAACCTTTAAAATTTTATTACCCAGGACTTAATGATGAACGCCATTTTGTTATTTTAGAAGGCACTTGGGACTTAGGAGGATAAACCACTGGAGTGGCCGAGTGGTTTAGGCAACAGCCGCAAAACTGAGGACAACTCTCCAAATTCCACCGTTGGTAAACTTCGATATTGTTTATTTATTTAGTACCTATATGTCATCTAATATTTAAATTAGTAAATGTAATATTTTTTTTAAGATCTACTATTTTCTTGTAATTGTAATTCTTCAATTTACAGTTGTAATTGTAATTCTTGAAATAAAGTACTGATTACCGTTTAAGATAATATAATAAATGCCTTAATGTTTTACTTACGTGCATTTTTATTTTTATAATGAATGCAATTTAATTTAGTAAAATAAGCTCCCTTAAACCTGATAGCTGCTGGTAAGTCACATTAATAATTATACAAATGTAATGCATAATTCCATTCATTTGGCTTTTCACGGAAACTACTTCACCATTGCACTGAAGCGAATTGTGGAGAAGATACAATCGGGTTTTTTCTTCAATATACGAAAATAAGAGATTGTGCATTACATCTATACACTTAGGTATTAATCTCATTAAACAATTTTTCAGGTATATTTAACTTCTTAATAATCTCCAAAAAGAAAAAATAAATTTTAGAATATTTACCTCTGTAAATTTCAAATTAGTAGGTATGGACTCGCAAATGTGCGTCGTTGGCACTGCAATAGTTGGTGGACTCTTGTGCGTTTGGCGCACACAGCAGTGGGAAAGTTGAATGTCTACGAAAAGCTGGTGATAGTGAATACTTAGGGCCTATACCTATTCAACAGTATCGTGTTCTGATCAGAAAAATAGTTTTTTTTTATTATAGTGGACTAATGGCTTGCCTTACAACCAGTTGGTCAAACAGGCATGGGCCATTCCATATGAAATCATCAAATGAGGTGCGCTGCATGCTTTCCGATTTGTATGGAAAAAATCATGGATGATAATATAGGTATGCTTTACATAAAACCGTAGTTGTTTAATTTTTAAACAGCCTAACAGCCAGATAACATTGGTCTGAAGTTTAAAAAATAAGCGATTTTTGAGGTCGATGAAAATTGCTTTAACTTTTTTTTAATGTGTGAAACTGAATTTTATTATATGTTAATTTACTATCTAATATGTGTACTTGTACATGTATGTATTACAGTATGTATATTTTTATTACTTATTGTATGACAAACTTCTAAAACGTCATGTTATTTTGCTAATGTTCAGTGATGTTCAGTAGCTTTTATTGGATTGCTCGCTTGGTCTAGACAGGTGTTTTTTTTTAAATTAACAAGCTCAAATAATCTTCAAACTTCTTCTTTCAAACTTCTTCTTTCAAACTGGCTTCTCGACAAGTGTTTTTACAGCACTAAGCAGTATTTAGATTTTAAGAATAATTCCTGACATTAAATTGTAACATTTTGTATTTATATAGACTTTCTAGTAACTGACTATGGATTATTATTTTTTATTATATTGCTAATTATTTAGAATTGACAAAATATTTGCACGCTTGCTTGCAAGCAAAATACATGCTACACATGACATTAATTGTAACATCCTACATCACTGTATTTTTGCAAATAAATGTATTTGATTTGATTTGATTTGATTCAAATGAAAACTTTAACAATATTTTTGAATTTAGTTCTTTTAACTTAAAAAAACAGTAAATTACAAAACGATTTTTGTAGAATTTGCTATTTATGACGTTTAAAAAAACCATGTTTGGCAAAGTTTAAAGATCTGAAAAGTACACAGAAGAGAAGAACTTACTTTGCTCTTTGTAAATCATCTTTATTTATATTGTGTTATTGATTTTTGAAAGAGATATGATTTTTTTAAATCTACAAGTTAGCAAGAAGTTTCAAAGTAGTTGTTTAAGTGAATGTTTTTTTTTTATCACGGACAACATTTATAAACGTAATAAACAACAAAATGATGATTGTTGATTCCCTCGTTTACTATATACAGTCAACCAAAAAAGTGGTACACCACTTTCTTGATGGTAAGCATGAAAATGCTAGTGGCACATCTTATAATACGTCTGAAATAGGGTACTTATAGGTTTTATTACACATGCCTACTGTCTTTAGATAAGAGTAATGATGTTGATTCAATAATGCGATAACAATAAAAAATACCAGGTCGTATCATAATTTTGTGCCAGTTTCAAACGGCACCTTACGAGATATTCCTACTCCAAAAATGTTAATGTCGTAAAGGTAGTCAGGTAATAATACTTTACACACACACACGCACATATATACATTACATATTTGTGACAAGCTTTTTTGCTGACTTTTGCATGATATGACCATGAATTCGTAAATCGTGCATTAACACAAGGGTCATACACACTGACATACTTAATTACGTACATCGCAGCTTAAATAAAGGTTCTTGTTGTTGTTAATGACTAATAAAATATAGTTATGAATAATTTAATGTGTTTTATTTAAAATAGTGAAGTCATAGAGCGCCGGAAAATAGTCGTAAAAAGTTCCGAAAAATGGACATTAAAAAAAATCATAATTCTCACGGAAATCGAAAACACAAACCTAATGAAACGGATTCCTATAGAATAGAGTTGGTACTATCTTTTGTATAACTTTTTGGATTTTTTTATATTGCCAAACATGATGAAATTTGAAGTCAAAGTTGAGCAATTTCGTAAAATGGTCAACTTTACCATTCTTTTTTTCAGCTAAATGAAAAGTTTGTGATCAAACCTTTAGTTATTTTATGAGAGCAATACTTGTACTATACAGTAAAAAAAAAAATAATTCCCTAAGCCCAGTAGACATGCTGCAAAATCCAATAGAAAATGGGCGGAATTTGAAAATATTCACAAAACTTTCAACATTTATGATGGAATAAGTAAAATAGCTTGATGCATATTGATAATAACATTTTAAAGTACGTTTACAAGAGAATCAGAAAAAATATATAAGAAATGTATATTAGTTACCGAAACAAATTAACATCGCTTCTCGTGGAACCTCAAAAACAGGTAAATTGAAACTTAAAGCGGGTCCCATCCCATCTGGATGAGCAGCAAGTAAAAAAAAAACTATTGACGGTTTACGTACAACTTACTTAAGACTATCATCCTTGATTTTTTTCAAACTGTTTAAAAATCAGTCAGCGCGGAATTAAATCAGAATCTGATGATTTCATATGGAATGGCCCGCATACTATCGAACCAAGCCATTTTGTTCTAACACAGATTTTTTTTCTCTTACTATTTCCTAATCAGAATACGATGCTGTACAGTCACCACCTGATATAGCGGAGCGGCCAGGGTGCTCATAAATGTCTGAGCAGGCCGCTATTATCATAGCGTTCGTGTGCATGCTCAGATATTTTTGAGTGCCGTGGTCGTTCAGATATATCTGATGATGACTAACAAATTGATTGATCTGTACTGAAAATCCATTTTCAGTACAGATTTTTGCCGCACTAGTGCGAGAAATGGCTCATTTCTTGTCAGGTCGAAACTTCAGAGGGCCATCTGTATTGAAAAACGTCGTATGATACACGTGCAAAAAGGAAATTCCTAGCTCGTGTCGATTTAAAACACTCATTTTATCTTCTTCCTATTAAATCTGTCTTTTGCATTGCATTGAGACGACTATCGACTCGAAAAGACAAGGATAGTCTTATAAAATCTATCCCTCTCTATCTTTTTTACCATCTAGTACTTTGACAAGTGTAATTTTTCAAAAGAGGTAGTGATAAATTACAAACTCGGCCGCTTTCATTAAAAAAAATCACCAAGGTTCAATGACCCCGCTCGGTAAAATGAGGTAGTGTGCGTGAAGTGCGTGTGTGTGCGAAATGGGGAAATTTGACAGAATCTGAAAAATTTCCCACATCTATCCGACCCTTAACAAATTAAATGTAAACATTGCAAATAAGACTATTCCTATTGAAAATAAGACTATTCAGACGTTCGATGACTCGACATGTCGTACACGTCTGCGCCAACTGAAGCATTTCTCCGACAAATATATCTGCGAACGTGTTTCACGATATGTGTAAAAGACGTCAAATACTATGGACAGTCAGCCATATTTGTTTACCTTTTTTACTTTCAACAGAGAAATTGTATAAACGCAACTCTGAAATAAGCGTATTCTAGATTGCTTTCGGAGCAACTTTGTGGTGAGTTCTAGTTGTCTTACATATATGCGCCCTCTTGTATTTAACGATAATGATTTGTTATATCTCACTAAACAATTCATGAAATAAAATAATGGAATGTCGCGTATATTAATTAATAACAGTCACAGATCACAAAACCTGTAATGTGTTCGAAATGTCGGGATGTAATTAGTTATTATACATGTATAGCTACGCGATATTATCCATTCCCTAAATATTATTTCATGATTAACTATCGCGGTGACCAAAGAACATACCTATCGTACAGAATCCTTGAATCCTTTAGTAACTACTTGCTTTGATTTTTGCGATAGACTCTATGTTTATGTAAAATAAGAGTGATGACATGTAACAAAAGCTACATTGAAGCAAGTGAGTGGGTAATATCATAAGGTTTAAAGGAGAAATTGTCCTAAAATACTTACATAAACAATAAGGTTGTTTATGTTAAAGCACAATTCTACCCAAACCGAACAGTAGTGTAGCAAGTACATGTATATATTTCGGTTTCCACGAATATATCACGAGCCTCACTTGACCTTGACCTTCAATTCTAAACGATTTCAAATGTTAGTGTTCGGTAAAACAATAACAACAAAATATTATTATGCGAACATCAAAACTGGCTAACCTACTATCTTCATATAATAATGTATGTTGCAGTCAATATTTTGTTTTATGTGACGAAGGTATACAACTAAGCTCTCAGCCCACCTGATGGAAAGCGGGAACTGAGGCCCATGGACATAGTGACCAAAAAGTCGCCAATGCGCTGCCTACTCTGAGGACTTAGATGGATTGCTTCTATCTATGCGAGTAATTACACCGGCTATCTTACCCCCAAACCGAAACACAGCAGTGCAAACACTGCTATTTAGCGGCAGGTTAAATAATATTGCTAGTCGGCGCCCTGTATAATAATATTTATTTATTCTTGGCCCTTGGCGTAACCCTTTAAATACTGTGACTTAGATGTGAATTACAATGTAACCCTTTTGGATGAAATTACGTAGTAAGTCTTCAGCTTTGCATTTAGATTATCAGATGTACATCGTAAGTTATCTGAGCTAAATTATTGTTCAAATTTATTCATTTGATAAAACAGCTGAATAATTCAAAAAGACAATAAGAGAAGCATGTAATTAAATGAATGTTCGGAGGTAATATTTCATATAAAATTTGCAACTTTTGTACTATGGGTACGTGCCGATATTATAGCCAGTTTATTAGTGCGAGTATTTCTCTGCTTGTCTATTTATTATACATATTAAACTCTTCATTAAACCCTTCACTTCATATAATTAGCCAATCTCAGTCCACTGCTGGATGTAGGCCTCTCCGATTAAGTATGCGTATAGATGCATTAGGAGGTAAATGCCCATAATCACCACGCTTGGCAAGCGGATTGGCAATCGCAGTAATGTGTCCACTATAATGACGCCGCAGCCCATCGTCAATCTTCTATCAAAGAATGGTCAGTGACACTTCAATCCCCTAGTCGACTATTACGACACCCGCAGGAGGAGTTGGGGTGGTAACAAATGTATTCTTCCTGCCATCACCATACGCCCCATAAACCCCTATTTTACCGGTAAATAGAGTCACGTGTAGTCCTTTTGTGGATTTCAGATAGGTTTTCTGTCTAATTGTAATAATTATCTTATCCGTACGCAGTACTTTTTTATGTTCCTTATATACTTGTATATCTTTTTACCTCAACAACCCCACAAAGAAAAATAAAGCATCCAACCCAAGCGATCCCGACAACACGGCGTCATAATTAAAACTAATCACATTACATACATCCCTCGCACCACTAAACGCCCTCGCGTCACGGACCACCCTCGCTCGCCCTCCACTGCTGTTAATGGCCGTAACAAATGAAAGTGCGCGCTACGGGAGCAGCGATGTATGTCAGCCATTGCGGGAACGACCGGGCGCCGGTATAATGGCACGATATGTCCAAGTTAACATTGACGGGGTATTTTTCTTAGCAGTCATTCTGTTGATTACTATCGAACTGGCTTGTTTCCAAAATTTGTTAATTCTGGTTGAATGGTTGCGGGGAATGAAATACAAAGACTGCAGAGTGGAATTCAATTACTGGTATATTAAAATGGATGCCAAAAATAAAGTATTTACAATACATACAGCGTGGGTATTTGATACGGGCGAATAATTAATCCAGCTATAATATCTGATCTTACGAGTCGTATAAGATAATTATTTCGTTAAATTTTGTTGTTAATTAGGTGTAATGATTTTTCTAAAGTGCAACCCAGTCAGCAATGTATGCCGTTCAACAGTTATCTCCATCAGTGCGGGAATGAGGAGCGAAATATAAAAAGACTAAAATGAATTAGTGATATTTTTTTTAAATAAACAAGCATAAGAAATTGATGTTCTTCCATAACTGTTCTGCCATAACTGGCGTACAAACATTTTTTTAACTTTGTGTAGGTGTAACCTACCTAGATTTAGCTAAGTAATCTCTCGACCTCACGCCACCGCAAAGCTCTGCTGTGCGCCTTAGATTAGCCCACATTAGGTCAATGTATACTGCGGTCTTTTCAATAGCATTGTTCTCATTCATGTTCCTTAGCTTTTGTAAAGCGGTTTTTTTGGATGCTGACAGGGTTCCATTCGACCAATCGGTAACATACTATATAATGTGGTGTGTTACCTCTATACATTTATACTCTATGTACCTAACACTAATTGTATATTTAAGGTAAAATACCTAAAATACAAGCCAGTATTAATCCAGCGCTCACACGTACTCATCCTTTCCTATCCTTATATGGCGACCCTGCCATTTTTGGTGCCCAAGTACATACCGCGTTAAATACAAAAAAAATGTAGATGGACCTAATCGTGTATCAGTTTATATCGCTAAGTTCAGTGTTATTTTTTCAAGCTAAATCCCCTCAAAAAAAAACTTTCCGATTTATATGACGAAGATAATTATGTAATTCAAGTTTATAGTTAAGTGTTTATTTCCACGAATTCGCCACTAGACTTATATCCGACAGCACAATAAAAAAATAACATTTTCATGATAGCTTTACATTTGTCAACTTTACAAGTGATATCGTGGCCTATTTCACCATAATTACAATTGTGACAATTGTAAAATATCACTGTTACTGACGTCACAGGCCTCCGTAGGCTACGGCTACCGCTTACTGTCGGACGGTCCATGTGCTTGTTTGCCACCAACATAAAATTATTACTAATAACGTTATTATATCGTTAATAAACTACTTTTTATTTTCCGATACCCGTGACAATTGTCGCAAGGTTTAGTACAATTTTCATTAATTCTTGACATGAGGTTCGGCTTATGTCGGAATTTCGCTACAATTGTCGTGATTTTTGTGACAATTGTAATTTTGCTTCGCATAAAGTAGCTATTTACAGCTGATTTATTAAAGTTCCTGCACAAATTTTTATGCTGGTGGCAAACAAACGCACGGCCCTTCCGATGGTAAGCGGTAACTGTCGCCTATAGACGCTTCCTATTGGAGAAACCGTGGATTTACAATTGTAGGACTTGTCAATGTTGTGAAATTGGGGCCTCTGATGTTTGTGAGTGGGCAGGTTCTAATACCAGAACACAATAAAGTCTGCAGGCCTGTCCAAGATATTATTCTGCAATCGCATACGATAAGTCACATGAACACAATAATGTATGTATGTATGTATGTATAAGCTTTATTGTACATTTAGAACAGAAATACAGGAAACACAGACAAAAACAATTTGATACAACAAAGGCGAACTTATTCCTTTCAGGGATCTCTTCCAGTTAACCTTCGAGGAAATGAGAAATGAACAAGCAACGGTGAAAGACAAATATAAAATGTACATTTACTAACTTAAATTTTGAAATATAATTAAATGTATTATGTATAATTTAATGTAGCTCTGATATATCTTCGACTGTACTATACTATACTTGGTCATCGACGGACTAAAAGGTTGGCCTTTCAATTTGAAACATACTATTACAGTTTCTGGGCTTTTACCGTTTCGAGAGCTCTTATCAAGTATTAACACAATTTAAGGACTATTGCCAGAAAGCTTTAAGGTTCTTGGTAGGTAAATATATTTTAGCTCGTGTGAAATTTTTGCGGTGTATTTAATAAAAAATTAGTCCCTTCCATTTAAGACCCGTAAGTATCGTATTTGAATTAGAAGAAGTAAAAGATATAATATTTATTTTATCAAAAAATATTTATGTCGTGATCAACCTTATTTTAATAGTTTTTCTCCTATTTGTAATTGTTATATTGGCCTATTTGTAATATAGTCTGTGAAATCTGTGCCCTTACAAGGGTCGCTGGTATTTTGAATGCTACGATCCTGGAACATAATTGCGGACAACATTGTCCACATTGCGGATGAGACGAAACTAGCCAGCATGTCCTTGCTGAATGCGTCATGTACGCAGCAGCCAGATATGACGTGTTTGGCAGGGATAGGCTAAGGAGAAGGAACTCAGGAAGGTCGACCTTAGAGACGTCCTGCGGTTCTGCAAGAAAATTGGGAGGCCAGAGGGAAGTATTAGGGGAACGCTACCAGAACCTCCAGCTAAGGGAAATGGGGTGAATAAGCATATTGGATGCTCGACAGCCCGCTCGAGTCCGGTCGAGCGTCCATCCGTAACATAACATAACATATTGGAACAGAATCTATGAAAGATACGACGAACCATGACTTTGCAAGTTCCGGTAATGTTAAGTCTTATTCGATACGTAAAGCAGGCCACCGTGCTCGCTATAACCCAGTATATCAGTGCGAGCCCGATAGAATACATTACATATCGAGGAAAACCTGACATATCCTTTACTTTCCAACTCATGGTACGCCATCAGATTTAAATTTTCACAAATCGTTAACATTATTTGAATTTTTTTTTATGGCTTTCAGTTGATGATCTGCCATCGGCTGTTCAGCCATAATCAGATTGATTAGGTTTAACCCAAACATTTTGAACAAATAGAAAAAAAAATTATGCCTCAAATATTACCTTTGAAGTTTTAAGTATACGGCATTGCGATCATGATCCATATTACTAGAATTTTTAAATGCAATTGAATACCGTTTCATTATTCAGAATACATATAGTTTCATTTCATACCAAAAATAAAATTTTCTTATCATATTTTTTTCTAATTTACAATTTATATACATACCTAGATTAAATCTAAATAATCTACTTAACCTAACCTATATTTAAGATTGGCCCTTGTGGCATTGTACCGAGGATGCTGGCGGCATTTCCTCGCTGTATTGCAATACTGATGTGTTGTGTGAGGAAGTCGCCAGCTCTTCGGTATTTAGTTATGATGAAATATAAGATATGAACATGGACATTACTTACATAGCTATAGGATCAAAAGGGATCGTCATTTTGAGTATGCAAAATAGAAAAATCCAAATAAAACAGAGAATTCTTGTAGATCTATTCTTTTAAAATAACGACTAACTTAATGTTCAATTTTATTTTGCATTAGCAAATTTTTCATCATCGCCTAAAACTTTCAACATCCGAAAATGTATAATCCCAAACTAAAACATCGGGTTTCCGCACTAGGGAGTAAATCCTTGTTTATGTAATAGAATCCGGCCGTATTTTACGATGGCAATATGCCGGATTTACGGACGCCTTGTTGTAACACTAAAACTTAGTGGATTTAAGACCATCCCAAGTGATTTGGAATTTCTATGAGGTGATAAAGAGTTGAATTTAATAGCCTGTGATAATAATTTGAATGTCTTGATTGGAAGACCTAAAAATTCTTAGAGACTCATTTAAAACAATAGGAACTCAACTTTCCAAATGCGAAGTATTTATTAATAAAATATTTTCATATTTGAATATTTTGCAACACGGGTTACTCACGTGATTTACGTCGATAATTGTTCGATATGTTTCGATGCATTAAGAGGATCCTCATCAATGAGTACCCTTGACCAAAATATGTTTAAATGCTTGAGTACACGTCGGGCTTTGGTCTGGGGTAGGGTACTCTTTAATGAGGATCGTCTTAATGGATCGAAACATGTCGAGCAATTATGGACTTAATTTATGTGGATAACCCATGTCACTAAATTTCAAAATTGTCAAGTTTTAGACAACGTCTTGTATTTTATTTGGATTATATTTCAAAACGCCGTATGGTGATGACAGTAATAAATACATTTGTCACCATCCTAACTCTTCCCACGAGTGTCTTAAGAGCCGACTAAGGGATTGAAGTGTCACTTGCCATTCTTTGATAGAAGATTGATGATGAGCAGCAGCGTCATCATAGTGGACACATTACTGCGATCGCCAATCCGCTTGCCCAGCGTGGCAATTATGGGCATTTACCTCCTAATGCGTCTATACGCATAATTAACACTTTCATTGGCAACAAGTGCTACGCGGTACACTCGCAGCCGATCCCGTGATTTTTCCGCTTTATAGTGAAAATGGAACTGCCACAGAGAACTCTCGGGAGTTCCCGACGCTCAATGTGTTAATAGGGGAGCCTTACGTCCAGCAGTGGACTGAGATAGGCTGATGATGTGATGTTTCAATACCTTGTGAAACTGCTTACTAGGGAGCTCTATAAATTATAAATATTAGATGTCATATACCAAAGAAAAACAACCAAGATCACCTAACGTCCGATGAGCACGTGGGTTTGATCCCCACCGCGGACGTTAGGTGATCTTGGTCGTTTTTCTTTAGTATATAAATAAATAAATATCTTGGGACATCTTACACAAATCAACCTAGTCCCACGGTAAGCTCAATTAAGGCTTGTGATGTGGGTACCAGACGACGATATACATAATAGACAGATACATATATCATATAAATGCTTAAATACATAGACAGCCATGACCAAGGAACAAATATTTGTGATAAATAAATACACAAATAATGCCCTCGCCGGAACTCGAACCCGGAACCTCCAGCTTCGTAGGCAGGGTCACTACCAACTAGGCTACGGAGGCTGACAAATATCAAATCAAAATATTTAGTGAATAAATAATTTGATTTGTATTTTCACAATACGTTCAATAGGGAGCTCTATTTTAATTTGTTTCTCTGTCCTTATACCTATCTCCTCTGGGACCGGCATGCACAAAGTAAAATTAGCATCCTGAACAAATAGTAGTCAGCCACAGGGCATCTGCTTAAAATTCCCCTCTCTCCTGAACTTAACCTCGAGCGAATCCTAAACCCATTATCGACGTTTTTGCCCTGACCCGGACTGTTTGCTTAGACATTTGTAGTCCCGGCGACCGCACGTGCGAAACTAATGCCGTTGCATACCAGATGATATTTGAAACGCAATTGGAAATATTATCTGGTGAGCCTCGTGGATATTTGCTTATACCATTTTTTTCTACCAGTTTTCCATCGAGTATTAAAAACTGAAAGTAATTTCCCACTTGTTATTTTGACGAAATTCCTTCACTGTTTCTTATTATCGACTCATTTAACAACAGGCTGTAGGCTCTGTAGAGCATTGTGCTTCGAAGGTTATTTCCAGTAGGTACAGGATGGCTTCTAAGATCGAGGCCACCAATAAGAATATCAATATACTGTATCCTTCAAGCGACAGCTTCCTGATTTTCATATTTTTTTCAGAACATGACCATCTACTGCTCTGCATCTAGGGGTACCTCCAGTTAGCTATGCAGACCTATTTCGCACACCAATTGTCGTTCTTTCGCTGTCTCCGATTGCACCAAAAAAGGACTATATGAATTTCTAGAGGTTCAACGTGTTGCAGGTTAATGGGCTTACTGCCAACAGGCAGGCCGTATAGTTATTTGCCACGTTCACTCTCTAGCCAACAGTAAGTCCGTTATTCATGTTTTTTCCTGAGCCCTGACCCGTGCTATTTGGTTAGGCCTTTATAGTCCCGGTGACTGCACGTGCTCAGACATCGTCATTTGATACTGGTATGTCAAAGTCGATTGTTGATGGAAGCGGTAAAAGTATTTTAGTGAACAAAAACGCCCGCTACTTTGATTATTCATTACCATCAGACATAATTATAAAACTTTTGAGATTTTATTACTAGAACATAAATAACAGTTACGTATCAACTGTAATATCACACTGTAGTTATTAGTACAACTAAATTAATAACTACCCAAAAGTGTTTGTTCCTAGGATTCCTGTAATAATATATAGTCTCTTGACTTTAGTAGGAAGTGCATTCTTTAGTATTTTTATAAGACCAGACCTATGTATAACATAACCTAAAAACAATACCAATTAAAACGCAACCTAACGAGCCCGAAGGAATACTGCAAACATAAAAATCGTTATTAAAATATTATCGACCCATTAAGAGGGTGTGCTCCGAACGAGGACCCTCTTAATGGGTCGAAACATGTCGAGCAAACATCGACTTAAATACGTGAGTAACCCGGCTCGATAATATTTAAATATGTTGAGTGTCACGTTATTTATACTTCTAAAATCACTCAAAATCACCACGAAACCATCTCTGTTACACCAACGACAGGGAATAATGCTCAACATTTTAGTTTTTCTAAGTTGGCGGTAGGTATACTGAGACATGAACACTTGACGTATTCCATGAGTGATTTTGGAATTATAACTAACGTGATTATAATTCCAAAATCACTCAAAATCACAATGAAACCATCTCTGTTACGCTAACGACAGGGAAAATGCTCAAAATTTTAGTTTCTAAGTTGGCGGTAGGTATACTGAGACATGAACACTTGACGTATTCCGTGTCGGCTCTCGACCTACAAGCTAGCAGATTATGCAGGCCCACGGTGTAATTGATTGTGCTCCCCGAGCCCCGACACGGGTCTCGAGATGATTTCAATTTAATACCGACTCTGACAGCTACCTAGCTCTATTCTGCACCGCTGTAATCTAATTTAAAATTATAATCATTTGACGTAGCGATTATACTACCTGCGTAACGCTGGTAGAGATGTAGTGCCTAATTTTAAGGCAGTGCTCGTGATTATAATACACAAATCTTAAACGTAACTAATATACTTGTGATAACATGGTGATATTCACAATGTACTACTAAGCGATGGTATGTAAAATAGACACTTATTTTAAGCAAGCACAAGCAAAGGAAATAGAGAGCACCACGAGTATGTACAATAATAAGCCAAGTGAAGTCTTGATAAAACTGCATTCAACTGAGATACGGTATTCAGGTCAGGTTTTTAATATATCCACCCCGTGCAGTCTATTAGAACGAGCATAAAATGGAGGGAATGTCATCAACGCCGACAGTTATAACTAAATTAGTAAAGCTGTTAAAGTCTCTGTAGTTAAATTTGTAGAAATGTAACAGGTTTTTACCTTAAAATTAATATTGGCTGGTGGTTGCCTGGCAAGTCCTGGCCAATTCGAAAAAAGTATTTGGAAATTGCAACATAAAATTTCTTTGACATCTTTCATGACCACCAGTATTTAAAACTAAATTACTGCCAACTTAATATTCAGTTATATTTATTTATATTCTAGTTTTAGGTGTGTTTAAAAATTAATTAAATATGTATTTTCGGGATATTGGCACTATTGTAGGTAAATTATGTACACAATAGTTTTAGTATTAGTTAATATTGTTTTTTTTTATGATCTCATTCCCAGAATCATGCTTGGAGAGTGTTATGTACTCCTTAATTGTCATACTGTATCAGACTAAGTACATAGAACTATTAATATTATTGTGTAATGTGTAATACATATGATGTGGATGTACACAAATAAATAAAAAAATAAAAAAAAAACATAATTGTTAAAAGAATAGTAACCAGCTTCGTTTGTTTCGAATTCGAAAGGTACAAAACAAATTCCAAAATGGAGCGGATATGTATGTAACTTAATTCATATGTTATTACACGTCGTATGTTTTTAAACGGCACTCTTTTTAAATTTGTTCTCATGGTATAGCTAGAACTGCCTTCGTAACACATTAAGGTCATTACGAGTAACAACGTATGCCCTTGGCCTTCAAAGCGCTCCCTGTTGCCAGGGTACTTCAGCTATACGTATTGTAAATTGCGTTTCAGGATCAAAGATAAAAGGAATATGAATAAGGAATCTCAGAATTCGATAAAATCGCTTAGAAGTATCTTACGAGAATTCCGAAAGAAAAACATCTAGCAAGTTATCTTATGTGATGAAAAAAATACTTTGTAGATATTTTCCTAAGCACATTAAATATAGAATCTAGGGTAGTAATGGAAAGTACGTAGGTACTCATGAAGATTACTATTTAATTTATATAATTTGCCGTGTGGTGACGGCAGTAAGAATACATTTGTCACCACCCCAACTCCTCCTGCGGGTGTCGTAAGAGTCGACTAAGGGATTGAAGTGTCACTGACCACTATTTGATAAAAGTTTGATGATGGGCAGCAGCGTCACCATATTAGACACATTACTGCGATCGCCAATCCGCTTGCCCAGCGTGGCGATTATGGGCATTTACCTCCTAATGAATAGACAAAAAAGGCCGCGGCCCCGAGGTTCCGGCGACCCCCGGTGCCCTGGTTATGGTAGCGGCCAGGGTGCTAGCGGGGTCAGGGGTGCTAAGAATCTCCGGCAAAGATCCGGCTACCACCACCGACGACCCCTGGCCCTGGCAACTTATAACACACGTACACTGCGGACCGACGAAAAGTTAGTGGAACTGGAGGAAGGATTGAGCAAGTTGCGTTGGGACATTGTGGGATTATCAGAAGTCCGAAGAGAGGGCGAGGACACGATAATCCTAAAGTCCGGCAACTTGCTCTATTTCCGGGAGGGCGACCAACAGTCCCAGGGAGGTGTCGGGTTCATCGTCCACAAATCCCTCGTAAACAACGTGGTGAAGATCGAGAGTGTGTCGGCTAGGGTGGCGTACCTTATACTCAGAGTATCTGAGAGATACTCGCTGAAGGTCATACAGGTGTACGCGCCGACTTCGACACACTCCGACGACGAGGTGGAGGCTATGTATGATGATATCTCAAAAGCCATGCATAGCTCCAGAACCTACTTCACCGTTGTTATGGGGGACTTCAACGCGAAACTGGGCAAGAGAGATGGTGACGAGCTGAGGGTGGGGCAATTTGGGGTTGGACGTCGGAACCGCCGGGGCCATCTGCTGGCTGGTTTCTTGGAGAAGGAGGGACTCTACATGATGAACTCCTTCTTTAAGAAACGCGAGCACAGAAAATGGACTTGGATGAGTCCCGACGGTGCAACTAAAAACGAGATCGACTTCATCATGTCGACGAAGAGACATATATTCAACGATGTTTCTGTGATCAGTACGGTTAAAACCGGAAGCGATCACCGCTTGGTAAGAGGCACGTTGAATATATGTCCTAAGCTAGAACGCTCGCGACTGATTAAGTCTACGCTCCGTCCTGCACTCCATCTTCAAAACCCCGAGAGCTTTCAGCTGGAACTCCAAAACCGTTTCGATTGCCTAGGCGATGATGTGGACGTATTCAACGACGGGTTTGTGGAAGCTGTCCATAGCGCTGGGTCTAAGTTTTTTAAGGCCCAGCGGACAAATAAGACCAGAAAGCTCTCAGACTCCACTCAGAAGCTAATGGATAAAAGGAGTGAACTGGTTCTACAATCCTCAGTTGATGCGACTTTATACCGGCAGCTCAACAGACAGATCTCTAAGTCCCTCAAACGCGATATGCGCCAATTCCGTACCAAGTGTATAGAAGAAGCCATCGAGCGAAACAAGGGCTCTAAAGTTTTTGCAAGGGATCTGTCTGTTGGGCAAAGCCAGCTCGCCAAATTAAAGACTGAGGATGGTAGAATCGTCACATCCAAATCTGAACTGCTGACTGAGATAGAGGGTTTTTATGGACAGCTGTACACGTCAACTAGCAGACCCGAAGTTGATCTAGCGGAAGACCTCAGAGCTAGACTGACCCGACACTACACAGAAGACATCCCGGACATCAGCCTGTGCGAGATTAGAATGGCTCTTGAACTGCTCAAAAATAACAAGGCACCTGGGGAGGACGGAATTACAGCCGAGCTTCTGAAGGCGGGTGGTAAACCGGTCCTTATGGCCCTTCAGAAGTTGTTCAATTCCGTCTTACTGGAAGGGAGAACGCCAAAGGCATGGAACAGAGGTGTGGTGGTACTGTTCTTCAAAAAAGGTGACAACGCTTTATTGAAGAACTACCGACCCATATCACTTCTGAGCCATGTCTATAAGCTGTTTTCAAGAGTCATTACGAATCGTCTTGCACGCAGGCTTGATGACTTCCAGCCTCCCGAACAAGCCGGTTTCCGAAGAGGCTTTAGTACCGTAGACCACATCCATACGCTTCGCCAGGTTATACAGAAGACCGAAGAATATAACCTGCCCCTCTGTTTAGCGTTTGTGGACTACGAGAAAGCCTTCGATTCGATCGAAACCTGGGCAGTACTACAGTCTCTCCAACGGTGCCAAGTCGACTACCGCTATATCGAGGTGTTGAAGTGTTTGTACGAGAGCGCCACAATGTCAGTCCGACTCCAAGACCAGAGCTCGAAGCCTATTCTGCTGCAGCGGGGAGTTAGGCAGGGAGATGTCATCTCCCCTAAGCTGTTTACCGCTGCACTGGAGGATGTCTTTAAGACTCTGGACTGGAGAAGGCTGGGTATTAACATAAACGGCGAGTACCTCACTCACCTTCGATTCGCTGACGATATAGTAGTCTTGGCTGAAACCTTGGAGGACTTAAGTACTATGCTCGTTGACCTCAGTAAAGCCTCCGAGCGAGTTGGTCTTAAGATGAACATGGATAAGACGAAAATCATGTCAAATTCCCATGTAGCACCAACTCCCGTAATAATCGGAGACTTTACACTCGAAGTTGTAGACGAATATATATACCTAGGACAAACTATCCAGTTAGGTAGGTCCAACTTCGAGAAAGAGGTCAATCGTCGAATCCGACTCGGTTGGGCAGCGTTCGGGAAGCTACGACACATATTTTCGTCCAATATTCCGCAGTGTTTGAAGACGAAAGTCTTTGATCAGTGTGTGTTGCCAGTGATGACATACGGTACTGAAACGTGGCCGCTTACAATGGGCCTCATAAGAAAGCTCAAAATCACCCAAAGGGCAATGGAGAGGGCTATGCTAGGAGTCTCTCTGCGTGATCGGATTAAAAATGAGACCATCCGCAGCAGAACCAAAGTAACCGAAATAGCTCTCCGAATCGCTAAACTGAAGTGGCAGTGGGCGGGGCACATTGCGCGTAGAACCGATGGCCGTTGGGGCGGGAAGGTTCTTGAGTGGCGGCCACGTACCGGAAGGCGTAGCGTGGGTAGGCCCCCCACAAGGTGGACTGATGACCTGGTGAAGGTCGCAGGAGTCCGCTGGATGCGGGTGGCGCAGGAACGGTCATTGTGGCAATCTTTGGGAGAGGCCTATGTTCAGCAGTGGACGTCTTTCGGCTGATATGATGATGATGATGATGATGATTTAATTTAATATAAAATCCTTTTTGTAAAGTATTACTAATCCTTTAATGAAGTTACCTTTGCTTTAATCACGTCCTTTGAAATAAGGAACATAATCTTTTATTCGCATTGTATGCTGTAGCACTAAAAACTTTTTTATAAAGCTACAGAAAACTATATTGCTATATATTTTTCATTTTTTCAGTTACTTTAATAGTGAATATCATAATTTTATATTTAGTCATGATTTTATTTCATTTAGAAGAGGACTCGCGAGTTCTTTACAGGGGACAAGTATGAAGTTTCCCAACAATATTTCATAATTCCGCCAATAATTATGGCTCTTTTAAATACAGGAAACTGATAATTTCTCCTATTGTTGGCTCCTTATTACAAAAGTTTACCGACCCCAGATGTAGGGTAAAGGCTTCGCAGCAAAGACAACAAATATCCAAGAAGCTAGTTTCAACAACTATATTATTATTCCCAAATTCGAAGTACCTACATAGCTCAATCTTGCTTGGTATAATACCGAGTTCCCGATCATATTTAAGACGGAATGGGAGCTGTTTTTCCCATACAAATGTATTCCGCTGTTCCCTATCTGAATTGATATTTGAGCAATTTTTTTACAATAAAATTTACTTTTGCTGTGCTCATGACGTTCTACTTTGATTTTTTATATAACTATTAGTTACTTGTATCAAGTAAAAGCCTCCAAGAACTACGGAAAGAACCAAATTTTAAATGCTTTTTCACTCATAAAACAAATATTTCGTATGTTGTCAAAAAAAGGAAAACATACCGAAATGGGTTTACTTTTCTCAAATCTTTTATGAAAAAAAATTTATTATTGGTAATTTTTTGGAAGAGGAAACAGGGGACTACAAAACCATGTTTCCGACAATTTTAATAGGTTTAATTTGGTGAAGCTGAAGTTATCCCTTTCTCTGGTGCATCGGAGATCCAGTTCCAGGCTGTGCAAAACTGCAACAGTAGTTTTTCAAATACCTATTTTTCTAAAAGCTCACACCCTCATTTCCTCTTAATGCTCCAGCATCTCATATACAATCTAATTAGACGCGATCATATTTGCGCGATCGATAACTAACAAAGACAAACTTGTTAGCGAGAAATTGACTTATGACTTGAGTAACGAACCTGAACGGCAAACAACGACGAAAAATCTCAAAAAGTTAAAGCAAACTCGTGATTTTGTTAAACGCGGAGTTTTCCCGAGCTCAATGGATAAGGTATATATTTTCAAATTAGTTGGTAACATTGTCTCCAGTTTGGGGGATTTTTTGGCTTGTTACGGCCCTTGGGAACGCCGCTTCCAAACATTGTTTAGACTGACTCCGTAGATAAAATTGAGAACGAAATGCTCGGAATCGCTGACATAGTAATGAGGTCGCTTGGTGCTTTAAGGGGTATATTAAATATACCTTTTTGGTGAAAAAGATTCTCTTGCCACGTTCAGGTATTCGTTGTGTGAAGTAAACAATATAAAAAATCTGTTAATTATATTGTTTCTTCAATTGAAAAAGGCCAATGAATGATTATTCACATTCGTTAGGGGAGATAAGGGCTTGTTTTAACGGGAGTAGATATTAACAAGCGTCTGGGTCCTAAACTATATACGGCATAGTATCAATTTCAATAACGTGGCGAGGCAAAGAACGAGTTATTATGTCTTGCCATTTTGCCATGTTGCATCAACTAACCACCTTGCGGATGGATGTCGCGTGCGTTTGCCAATACGTGGTCTTCACTCAAGTATCTTCATGCCCATAACGGCCATCAGTTCTTCGAGCTATGTGCCCTGCCTATTGTGACTTCAGCTGGTTATCCGGTATGCTATGTCGGTAACCTTCATTCGCGTACCGACATCAAAAACACAAACACCAATGCATTCCTGATTCGAAATATTTCTTATTTTCATTGAATACCTATGTAAAGCTGGGTAGTTTGGTACTATGAAGTAAAATTAAGGAAACAGGAAATTAAGGAATTAAGGATATAGGGTAGAAATAGCCAGCAATAGGCCTATGTTGGTAGTTTGTTTTTGTTCATTGTCACGAATTAAGCGGCTACCACTTTTTTATGAAGTAAATATGAAAGTGTCAACATAAACAATAAAAACTCAATCATATTACACCGACATGTCTAGTATATTTTACCTACCATAGCTACGCATTCCACACCATTATGTAGTAGTCCATTCGCAGTTTATCTAAAAGCAACAACGTAGCTCAAGGAAATTAGTAAATTTACTTAAACTTTAGACGCGAAGAGAGACCATGCATAACTGCGAGATTTAGTTAGCATGCAGACCAACTTCTCCCGGATTGTTATAAAGTTTGGACAACCGCACTGGACTGATTAAGTTAATAAATAACGTCACAATATTTGTTGGTTTTTGGCAACGTTCAAAGTCTGTACCTATTCAAATCACAGCTTTTGTAGTTGAATTCGCAATAGCATGGAAGGGGTGAATAGGCACCTTTTGAGCGAATTCGCCCCATCGTAGGCCGCGTTTCTGCCCTCGGCTAGTCTGTGGCCATGAGTGCCATTTTGGCCATGAGTGAGCCCATTTCAAACTCAAAAAAAACTGTAATTGCAAAAATAGTGGTGTGTTGTACTGCAAAGTACAAATTGCAGAATATTTTCAGAATTCCCAAAAATTACCGAAAACTTACATCTAAGAATTCTCACGAAATCTATTGCTGACTAATGCCTTGTCTTTGTTTTAGGTGGAGTCTGGTCCCTCCGCAACCTCTCCATCTCAGTTCCCCGCGCTGTCCTCTCCGGTGAAGGTCAAGCTGCTGTTCTCCGCTGTTCCTACGACCTGGAAGGTGCTGCGCTTTACAGCATCCGCTGGTACCGCGCGGAGACAGAGTTCTACCGCTTCGTGCCAAGAGAACTACCGCCGACTATGGTGTTTCCGCTGCCCGGCGCGTCAGTGGATGTGAGTCCTTCACTATATTGTCGTGGGCTATAAGGGTATCCCAATGGTGCGCCACGTGATAACGGGAGTAAGAATACCTTTGCCACCACCTCAAATCTTCTCTTGGGTGTCGTAAGAGTCGACTAAGGGATTTAAGAGTCGCTGCATTTTTTTATATTGAAAGTAGTTTTATTTTAAAGATTAATTAACACAAAAAATACAAAATTTTGTATAAAATAATATTGTAAATTAAACTTAAACTTTTTTAAATACATTAGCACCCCTTTGCTATGCCCGCTCCGCGCCTCCCCTGACACAAAGGTGCCCATTAATTTAGTAATTTATTTATTTATTTATTAAAGTTTACATGCGTCACCAATGCCTCCCTCGGATCTCCACAACTAACAACTATTATTTGTGTAATTATTTATACAAATATTTGTTCTTTGGTTGTGGCTGTCTATGTACCTATTTAAGTATACATATGTATCTCTCTATTATATATATCATCGCTTGCCACATCACAAGCCTTAATTGAGCTTACCGTCTAGGTTGATGTGTAAGATGTCCCAAGATATTCATATTAGATATTCCGTAGCCAAAATGGCAAAAACCAAAAACGTAATCCTTATAGAGTCGTCATTTCAATGTATTTTGATTTGCAGCTGACGCAGTCAGATGAGCACCAGGTCAGGATCGTGAACCTCAATCGGCGGCTAAGCGGAGAATACCAATGTGAGGTCTCTGCTGACGCACCACTCTTCCATACGGACATCCGATCCGCGCCACTAACTGTCGTCGGTACGTAGTCACATTTATAAATATGCAACTCAGCAAGCCGCTAAGTATTATAAATATAATTAAACGATTAAACACACGACGTGTATTTAGTCCAGGGATGTAACGGATGTGTTTTAACGGAAGCAGAAGTTTTGAATTCAGTTTAATGGAAGCAGAAGCGGAACCGAAAATGGAACCAAAACCAGAAGCGGAGCTCGAGTGAGAGCTACGTAGACGAGATGTTAAGCGTAAGTAGAGATGGCAAGCGGAAAAATGAGCGAATGACAGGTATAAACCCGTTGGTTTTGGATGTACGCCTCTCATGTCACATCCGCTATGTCTTCTATTTTAAAAATAACAGAACCAGAACAGGCGGATGTGTAAAACAAAACGGAAGTTCCGCAGAAACAGAAGCGGAAGCAGAACTCCGTTACATCCCTGATTTACAGTGTTTTACAGTGGGCTTTACAGCTAAAGATCACATGAACCCTGATAGGGTATTAAGTAAAGTAATTACCTAACTTAAGACTAAAAGTCACTACGAGCGACATGTTTCGGAGATGTCTCCATTATCAAGTACTGAGCCCGCGTCACACCAAGCGACACGCAACCGCAGCTCTTACTGAGTACGCCGCGAAAATACACTGAGTTTAACCGTTTAATTATATTTATAGTTATTGTCTTACGAAAGTTTTTTATTATCAATTCAATTCTTCTGCTAAGTACTGTTTCTCCCTTTTGGTCTTATCAATATGTCTGTAAGAGCGAAAGAGACAATCAATTCTTAGCGGCTTGTTAAGTTAGGAGACGTTTATGAAAGGGGGTTAGTAGCTACACTTTGGAACTTATTACTAACGAAAGAAGGTTTGAATTTGAATACATGCAAGGGAGTTTCGGCCGTGAGGCCGTGTGGTGACGGCGGTAAGAATACATTTGTCACCATCTAAATCTTCCCGCGGGTGTCGTAAGTGCCGACTAAGGGATTAAAGTGTCACTGACCATTCTTTGATAGAAGATTGATGATCAGCCAGGCAAGATAAGGAAGTCTCTACGGAACAGGGTTATGTTTTCAAAATGACTGGCGTTTGTCCGATCCTTGATGATGAGCAGCAGCGTCATCATAGGGGACACATTACTGCGTTTTTTTAACCTGCCGCCCAATGAGGGCCTATGATAGCCCACTGCTGGACGTAGGTCTCTCCTATTAACTATGCGTATAGAGTTATAGACGCATTAGGAGGTAAAGGCCCATAATCGCCACACTGGGCAAGCGGATTGGCGATCGCCGCAATGTGTCCACTATGATGACGCTGCTGCCCATCATCAATATTTTGTCTAATAATGGTCAGTGACACTTCAATCTCTTAGTCGACTCTTACGACACCCGAAGGAGGAGTTGGGGTGGTGACAAATGTATTCTTATTGCCGTCACCACACGGCCGACTCATTGTATACGTTTGTAGAACTGTGAATGTATTTTTGGATTTCGCATTAGGAAACCAATTTACTTGAAGCATCAGAAAATTAACTGCCAACCATTATTGTCAAACTAGTTTTAGATTTTAAATTTGAATATCTCAGTTTTATGACGTCACGTGCGGTGCGACCATTTTACTGCTAGATAGTCAATTAAGTTTAATAACTATCTACGTCATATTTCACTGCGTTATGACGGAATTATTTAAAAATCGTTTTATAACGGGCTTCAGTTTTTAAACATTGTAACTAATCTGGTTTGTTTTCATTTATTTGGTCATGAGTTCTGATTGTTTAATTTATTTACCTAGGTCGGAGGATGAACCTTTCCTTCAATGATGTTGCTTATAAAAGAGTCATGTCGTATAAGATGTCCGATCATCTTCCCTCTCCTATTTTCTATTATTTCTAAAATTCTTCTTTTCTCTCCGATTCTTCTCAATACGTTTTCATTTGAAACATTTTCTACCCAGCTAATTTCCTTAGGGCCAAGGGCCTTAAGGGCTCTATAACCCTCATTTTCTTTTCTTGTTGGACGAATACAAGCGGGTAGGTGGTTTCTGGTTCTTAACAGGTCAAAACCAAATTAGTATGTCCCTGAACTGTTAACTTTCGCAAAGTTCACAGCAAAGATGCCCGTTTTCGCGAACACTTTTGGACCCATAAGGAAGGCGGTAGTGGTAGTGACACTGCGAAATAAGCACTTAGAAAGAGAGTCGATCATTAGGTACGGTGTGTAGGTAGACCACAACTAAAACTCGCAGTCTGCGACCATATATAACATGGATGTCTAACGCCAGCTCAAAAATGCCCCCAAAAACAATTGTTCAATTGTGCCAAGATGGGCAGAACTTAGCGCGTTTTTTTAACACCGCGCATATTTCGGTGCAACATCTTTGACAATTGTTTATAGAATATGGCCAATCAAAACTGTGATGGACCAATCACAACTAATTTTAAATGGCGGTTTAAGTTTTTATAGACTGACACGAAAATTCAATACAGTGATGCATTATAGAGGGGGTGACATTGAATTTGTCAACTAAAATTCAGAACCGTTTTTAAAAGGCGATTCAGTATGGCGTGCGGCTTCCATGTTTTATTTTTTCGTAGCTCGCAGTTCATCAGTTACTCCTTGAAGATGGCATTTGCAACAGTACCTAAATATCGGATGCTCAATAATAACAATTTAACTCTCTATTTCAGATCCGCCGTTCCGCGCTCCTCGTATCACAGTCACGCGTGGCAACTACGCTCGCGGTGACGTCATCAAAGCCAGTTGCACTGTCGACGAAGCGTACCCTGCGCCAAATATCACCTGGATCCTTGATGAGCATAAGGTCAGTAGCCTCTTGGCTCTATAATGGTTACTATCGAGTGACGTAAGAGCACAAACCCTGATTGCTTTTTCCGGTTGACTTTCTAACCATAAAAACCATTTTTCCCTATCACTAAATTGTTCACACGAGAGTGCCTCATTTTAGTTAAGGAAACTGTTATTACGTAATAGCAGCAGAAAATATGCATTTCGCCATCACTTAATTTTTCACACGGGAGTGCCTCAGTTTAGATAAGAACACATTTTAGTTATAACAATTTATCTAACTGGTAACGAGCTTTCTTACCTCATAGAAAGTTGTTTACCAGTAAGATAAATTGGACAGCTTGTCGTGTCTTCGCTCGTCGTCGGCGGTGACGTCATCAAAGCCAGCTGCACGGGCGACGAGGCATATCCTGCGCCAAACATCACTTGGATCCTTGATGAGCATAAGGTCAGTCGCCTACGGTGGTTGCTGTTAGACTAGGACAGGGTTTGGAAATACACGAGGTTCATGGAGCTTTTGTAGATTTTGGACCCCTTATCCTGTGGATATAGTAAATGGTACTGACAGCGTAGTGCATTATCACTGTGACGCGTGGCAACTACGCTCGCGGTGACGTCATCAAAGCCAGCTGCACTGTTGACGAGGCGTACCCTGCGCCAAATATCACCTGGATCCTTGATGAGCATAAGGTCAGTAGCATTTATAGTGGTCACTGTCAGTTAAAGGGACGTAATAGAATAGCACAAAACCTGATCACTTTTTCTAGTCAACTACTTTCTGACCATAAAAATCCTTTTTCGCCATCACTTACTTTTTCACACGGGAGTGCCTCAATTTAGATAAGAACACATTTTATTTATAACAATTTATCTAACGAGCTTTCTAACCTCATAGAAAGTTGTTTACCAGTTAGATAAATCGGACAGCTTCTCGTGTTGTCGCTGACATCATCAAAGCCAGCTGCACGGACGACGAGGCGTATCCTGCACCAAACACACAGGATCCAGGTCTGGATCCTTGATGAGCATAAGGTCAGTCGCCTACGGTGGTTGCTGTTAGACTAGGACAGGGTTTGGACATACACGAGGTTCATGGAGCTTTTGTAGATTCTGGACCTCTTATTCTGTGGATATAGTAAATGGTACTGACAGCGCAGTGCATTATCACTGTGACGCGTGGCAACTACGCTCGCGGTGACGTCATCAAAGCCAGCTGCACTGTCGACGAGGCGTAACCTGCACCAAACATCACCAGGATCCTTGACGAGCTTAAGGTCAAGACTTATGATGGTCCCGTTTTATCCATTTATCGTGCTATGCGTCACTTTCGCACTTGCATACTTGTTAGAACGTGACAGCAACGACGACAAACGATTAGACGCGGTACCATCATAAGCCTACTGGCCTTATAATGTTCACTATCTGTCAAACGGCCGTCATCTAATAGCACAAGACCTGTTCACCTTCAATTATCTCATCTGATTCCGGAATCTTAACCAGTAAACAATTATAAAGTTATTGATTTAAACTTTCACGATTATCACTCATATTTTAAAGACAAACGGGTCTTAATCGCGTAAACTTACGTTTAATTATATGCTCTTAAGTTTAGAAACGGGAGTGCCTCATTTTAGTTAAAAACACTGTTATTAATAGCAGAAATGAGCATCATAAAGTAAGAAAGTTTTACCAGTTAGAAAAGCCAGATCAGGTAGGCCTGCTCAATTTTAAGTATCGAAAGAGACGAGAAAAACCTCATGAGATCATGAATCATGTGCTAAGCATACAGATGCTTAGCACATGATTGGTATGAGAGTATGTCGCCGCGAGATAGATTTTCCATCTTTTACTAACTATATGAATAAAAGAGGGACGGATAGTCTATCTCGCGACGACATATTGTCGACTAAT
>JALPQI010013434.1:0-31930 GCA_025490895.1 Thaumatotibia leucotreta | reverse complement strand
ATACGTACACTAATAGCGCTCAATTTGGGGCCACATGTATGTTAATAATTTACCAGGAGCTAGATGACAGAAAGGTGCCGTAGGCCTAATAGTAGTGGCATCTATCTAACCCTAGCCTATTGACGATTGCTTAAATGTGGATTCAATTTCGCCGAATACACACAACCTATGCAAATTAAATTCCGTGGAATAGATTTCTGACATTGATTGACGTGAGAAATAGCAGTGACATTTTTGTTGAACTAATACAAAGCTATGCCGCCAGAATACTTATCATGTTTCATTATGATGCCCTGAATTCCTTTATTTATTCTTAAGAAGGTAGGTAAGTGTTTTTAAGTAAGTAGTCAAAAATATTTACTGAATTTGGGTACCATTGGGTTGAAAAATAAAATTTAATATATTATAATATAATACGGAGATTTTACACATCAATTTCTTTATTTTAGGAACATCACAATTACTTACAATGATAAGAAGTAGGTGTTTGTACATTTTTTGTCAGCAATCGTAATAATATGGCCTTAAGCAAGCTAAATATTATATCTGCGGAACTCTGAAACCCGGGTAAACCCGTAGATTCCATCACATCGCGTTACCCGATACGTCTTTTGTCATTTCATATCCGGGGCCGCCTATCGGCTGTTGACATAATTACGATCGTAGCCTTCCGGACTTCATGATTTCTATGTATTCTACTTATATGTATCGAACCCCGATGCGGAGATAATGTGTGTTGTGAACAGAGTAAATAGTATTATGTACACTGTGAATGGCTATAACAACAAACATTTCTGTAGGCCTGCGAAGATCTTAAAGCAAACACGCAGTAATCGTTTGTTATCCCTATCGACGAACCATTGAACTAGAAATAGATAAATTAAATAAACGTTGAACTAAAATAAAACCTGAAGGACTAAAGCAAACATAAAAATCGTGAATTTTCAGTAGCGACAGTTGCAAGGAATCTACGATGTTCGATGTTATGTATAGGTACTCAAAATATACTTAATTTCTGCTAATATAGGGAGCGAAGAGTATTTTGGCGTCCTATGTACGCAATGAAAAAAAAATTTGATGTGTACAGTATTGGTATGAACCTATAATTATCTGATACTCGTACAATTCGTACATACCTACGTACTCTCCCCATATTTTTTACGAAACGGAAAGCGTAACAATAGTTTTGATTGCAGATTTTTAGTACAAATCAATTTTATATGTTATAATGGCGCCCAACGTGGGGCTATCTATAAGTCATTAACTCTTAATGATTTTTGTCCGTTTTGTAATAAGATATAAGATTAACTAGTTATAAGATTAACTAGTAATAACTATTAATAATATATTAAAAGCTTATTATACTTTTTCGTCATAAGTAATCAGTTTTTTCAACGTGTTATTTAACGTTAATCCGCATGATGGATTTGCCTGTTAATCTTGCCGCACATATGCGCCAACAGTTGCGGTCACAGCAGCTGCTTTTAATTGAATTGTTGGTGAGGATAAAGAGTATAGTAAATAAAGTAATTTCATCACCATAATATCTGTAATAGATATAGATAAGCAGATAAATGGTAAATAATAACACAACATTTATTGGACCCTTTTATTTTAAACATATTATATTTAGTCTTGACCCCATAATTATAGATATTTTTTCGAACTTATACAGAATGAAATGTGTAAATGACTGCAAGGTTTTTGGTAGGTTGATAATATTCGTAGCTTTTACCTAAATTATAATATCACAGCAACAAATCTCACCTTTAATTAAAATCTCATGCCGTTACTAGTACAAAATACTGTACGAAAATAATATATAATACTCCTAATTAAATTGGACAGCGCGATACACCCCGGGTAAGGGGTCGAAGGGGGAATTTCCCAATAGGGTAAGGATGATTTGTTACCTGCTCGGTAGCGATTCTGGCGGTCAGTGCGAACACGCACGCTGTTTTATGATTAGATGGTTTATTCAATTTACCTAAGTACTATGAGCTCCATACTGATGTAGACATCGACGAATCCAAGACTGTTGGTACTAGTACATCACAGAAATTACAACTTTATAGGAATTCTTTAGGTTCCTAACGCGTCATTTTTTCTTTCCTTTTTTTCAGTAGCAAAAAAGTGACGCGATAATTAGAACTAGACCTGAAATCTGGAAAATAGTCATCACATGATGTCACAATAGGTTACAAATTATTCTTTACAGCAATATATTTTGCTGCTGCAAAAACTGTTTTTTCATAGTTTTTTCCACTATGTTTTTCTTATTACGAAGCTTTCATTTTTCAACTTTAGATATTTTTAATTTCGTGCAACCATCTAGCGCGACATAGACATAGTACTAAACGCCGTATTTGAAGCCGTGATTTTTGTTGTGGTTTTCTTTCTTCAACATTTGACAGCTCTATGCCACATTATGTGACATGAAGAAGATTTTTTTAAGGAGTTTCCATAGACTGTAGCTAGAATACCTTAAGAAAACTGTACCTATACTCCTCTAACTTCTGTCCATTGATAACTATTAAGTTCCAAGTTCGGAAGATACTAAAAACTGTTTACACATTTTAAGAATTAGAAATAAAAACCGGCCAAGTGCGAGTCGGACTCGCGCGCGAAGGGTTCCGTACCATTATCAATTTATTATTAAAAAAATACAGTTAAATCAACCTACCTCAAAAACTATAGGAGATAATTTAATCAAACTAAAAATCGTTGATAGAGTTTATTAATGTGCATAACATATATTTTTTTTAGAATTTTATATCGCGTAGTTTAAAAAATAGAGGGGGGGACACATTTTGAGACTTTGAGAGCTGATATCTTGAAAACGATTTGCTTAAATGAAAATGAGATTTATAAACCTTCATATCATTTTCAAAGACCTTTCTATTAATACCCCACACGCTTATATACAACTAAAAAAATTTTTCTATCCCTCAGTTACATGTATGGAGGGCCCCCAGCCCAATGGTTTTTTTTACAATTTAGTATCATAATCCTGCAGCGGTTTATACAACACATATCCTTACCAAATTTCGTTACTGTAGTATTTATAGTTTCCGAGTAAATCGGCTGTGACAGACGGACAGACGGACAGACGGACATGACGAATCTATAAGGGTTCCGTTTTTGCCATTTTGGCTACGGAACCCTAAAAACAGTAAAACTGGCAGAAAACTCTGTTTCTATACATGTAACGGAAATCAAATAAGAATCGTTATTTAGTTGCTTTGAGAGACATACACTCCTTTTAAATCTTTTCCATATTTTTCGTTCATTTTCAGTTCCAAGCTTAGAGAATCTATTTAAATCTCTCCATATCTCTTGAAACTACCTACTGGTCATTTAAATCACGCCGCCAAACTCGTTTTTAACCACGTCATGTGCACGGGAATCAAATCAGCATTTTCGTAGCAACGCGCACGTCGGCCGCGTTAAAATTAGTAATTAAATTAAACTACGTGACTTCGGAGTTGCAGAGTTGATGGAGCTGAACGCAGCTGACAGGGTAAGTTAGTGTGCATATTTTTTACCGTTAATGGTAATAAGTGTGTGTGTATTTATTACATAACCTCAAACTGATGAAGTTCGTTTGCAATATCATTAAGCACACAATATAATTACACTCGTTTATTTAAACTTTCACGATTATATTCATATTTTAAAGACAAACGGGTCTTAATCGCGTAAACATACGTTTAATTATATCTTGACGTTTTGGGTCTGCCTGCGACCACGGATGTAACGTCAAATGCCCGAAACGTCAGGAAATAATTAAACGTAAGTTTACGCGATTAAGACTCGTTTGTCTTTAACATATACTCGTAATTACATTCATATGACTACAATTTTGATTAAGACAACCTGTAAGTAGCTATCCCATTCTTCACGTCATCATAGGCCTCTTCTATTAACTATGCGTATAGACGCATAAGGGGGTAATTGCCCATAATCGCCACGCTGGGCAAGCGGATTGACGATCACGGTAATGTGTCCACTATGATGACGCTGCTGCTCACCATCAATCTTCTATCAAGAATGGTCAGTGACACTTTAATCCCTTAGGATCCCCTCGGCTCTTACGACACAAGGCAGAGTTAGGGTGGTGACAAATGTATTCTTACTGCCGCCACCATACGGCCAATCCTATTCTTACTTGTGTAAATATTTTCACTGTTACATACATTTTCAGAATTTCATTACGCTTTACTGATAAAGACTAACTAGATCAGACTATCTTCATCTATCAAATCACTAACAAAATAAATCACCTTGTCAGTAATTTCCACATAACATTGAATTCTGTGCAGCTATTAGTATCGACCTTTCTGCCAAAGATCCGGTCGAAGTATCGTCGTGAAATTAAATTACTTCCCCTGCCCTACAGATATTGTGAACTGCAAACTGCAACCTTATCACGAGAGGCATAAAGGTTATGTAATTTCTGTTGGAGGTTATATAAGGTTGTTGTTACAATTGTATCAATATTGGACAGTGTAACTCGATTTTCGAACTGAGTGCGCGACTGTCAAGTCGGGTCGCCCGAATGATATACTTTTTTTACTGGGGATAGACAGAAATCTAGATCGGACAGTCTGTAAGGAGGTCGTTTTATCAGATTTCCTACAAAGCGAGTAAGTTTCTCTAGAAAGGTACTGTTTGTGATCGTGTTCATTTGGTTCTGATCATGCCATTCATGCCATTCATCATTGTCAGCCTCCGTAGCCTAGTCGGTAGTGACCCTGACTACGAAGCTGGAGGTTCCGGGTTCGAATCCTGGCGAGGGCATTATTTGTGTATTTATTTATCACAAATATTTGTTCCTTGATCATGGCCGTCTATGTATTTAAGTATCTATATTTATCTATCTATTATACACGGTGGAATTTAATCGGTGAACAGGAACCCATTTTTCTAATTCAGTAATCGATGGCGGTCACGTTTATGTAGTACTTAAGTGGAACCAAGTTTTTTTTAGCATAATTTTTTTTTTATGTTGTAATTAAAATTTATTGTCACCCTACTAATGGTTTAGTCTGGAAAGTTTAATATCTCTTTTCAAACTATTAGCCATAGAAACTTAAAACATAAATGAGCAATAACCACTCACATGCTTTAATTTTTGCGATAGACTCTATTCCTATGTAAAATAAGAGCGATGCATGGCTGATAGTTTGAAAAGGGGTATTAAACTTTTCAGAATAAACCATTAGTAGGGTGACAATAAATTTTAATTAAAGTTTAATTTCAACATAAAAATTTGTTATGCTAAAACAAAAACTTGGTTCCACTTAAGTACTACATAAACGTGACCGCCATCGATTACTCAATTAGAAAAATGGGTTCCTGTTCACCGACTAAAATCCACCGTGTATATATCGTCACTTGGTACCCACATCACAAGCCTTGATTGAGCTTACCGTGGGCCTAGGTCGATTTGTGTAAGATGTCCCAAGATATTTATTTATTTTATTTTTATTTATTCTTATGGAAAGTAAATGAATAACCTGGATTTGTAAAATGCGTAACAACGGCCAAAAATTAAGGAATAACCTATTATGTGAATATGTATTGTATAAATATATCATCCATATTATAATGGTAATTAATTAGATAAAATGTACAGTTTACGTACATAATTCACATTCAGATATTGTGACACCTTTAACTACCTAGCTAATAATTGACCACTTATATTGATCGACTAGATTTCCACAAAGATCTTGCTCTAAGATCAATACTGTATTTTCATCAAATAATACGGTTTGGGTGTAATTTTCACACAATCTACATATCAATCAAATTGCGAAAGTAGAAAATACGTCGAGAACATTTCTGCTTTTTCAAGTAAATATCCAATGTGGTTTTGTATGGTTATCCAATTTATAAAGTCTCAATAATTTTTTTAAAATAATAGAATAAGATTTTATTACTAATTGCAGAAAAAATATTGTCACTGCTGCTGAAAAACGAAAGGTAAAAGAAATAGATTTTTTTAAATGGGAAGATTCGTTCTTATTAAAAACGAATTAAGAGCCAATTTCGTGCCGCCTCTAACATCATCAGCCTGTGATAGTCCACTGCTGGACGTAGGCCTCTCCTATTAACTATGCGTAATAGACGCATTAGGAGGTAAAAGCCCATAATCGCCACGTTGGGCAAGCGGATTGGCGATCGCAGTAATGTGTCCACTATGATGACAGCAGCGTTATTATTTTTTTATCAAATAATGGTCAGTGACACTTCAATCCCTTAGTCAACTCTTACGACGACCGCAAGAGGGAGTTGGAGTGGTGATAAATGTAGTCTTACTGCCATCACCACACGCTAGGCCGAAGTCTGCTTCGCCGCCTCTAAACTTAAGACTAAAATACAATAACTAGAAAGACGTAAGAGCTTCAAATTACCCATAAAAATACAGGATTTTGTAACCGAAACTCATTAAACAGAAAGCTGCCTGCAATAGAACTGAGAATCAAGTATTTTTTAAATTCGATCTGATGAAATGACTAATTAGTATCACTCAGCTTAATTAGACAAGAGTCCTATATATATATTTAATGAGTCTGTCTTATTTTAGGGTTCTGTACCCAGAGGTAGAAATTGGATTATACTGGGACACAACTATTACGCCGCGTGCTTACGGCCGTAAGAAGAAATTGTCATCATCTGACTTAAATTACGCGAGTCGGGTTACCCGCTAAAATATTAAATTAATTACTAAATAAAATAATTAAATATTTGCTAAAACATTTAACTAAAAAATATGTAAATAAAAAGTCAGTCGCCAAAAAGTGTGTTTTTATGAAGGGACCCAAACTGCCCAGAATCGAAGCCAGTGGAAGAAAACGATTCGACCCCTACACTCCAACAGAGGGTAACAGCAGGCTTAGCACATGATTGGTGCGACAGTATATCGCCGCGATATAGATCTCCCGTCCTTCACTAGCTATATTAACAAAAGAGGGACGGATAGACTATCTCGCGGCGGGATACTGTCACGCCAATCATATACTAAGCATACTGGATGGAAAGAAGAGAAGAGAAACGACACTAAATGCGACTTAAAGGAGATCACCTCTATATTTATTATGCTCGGTAAGTAAATAACAGCAACAGGTACACGCTTGATAAATAAATTCACAGAATAGTACGGGACCTTTCGTGCGAGAGTTCGACTCGCAATTGGCCGATTTTTATGTGCGTTGGTTGCTCGTGGGAGTATTTTAATTTTTGCCTAATGGATATTGGGAAATGGAAATTGCCTGGATTATAACTGGAGAGCTTTTATAGAGAAATTGTATTTAAATAGATAAGATTCGATATTAAAAATGTAACAAAAAAATATTTTAGTCCTAATTTTGTCATGAACGGAAAAACAAAAATTGATATTTTCATAAGATTTCCTCGGAAGTTCAGCAACCTACGTAAAGGTACAGGGCATTTTCCTGTCTCTTTTGTTGGCCACTGGGAATATTACATTACGATACAAGTGCGACAAAATGACGAACGAAACAAGTGGCGTAAATTAAAACACGACCCAAGGAAGTATTTATTGTTGACACGAGTTACGAATTTCCTTTTTGCACGTGCCTCGCATTACGTTTTTCTATACAAATGGCCCTCCAAAGTTTGACCTGACAAAAAAATAACCACAATTCAAACTATTTAGTCCGTAAAAAAAGTACCATTTGTGCAGAAAAAAATCCCTAAGATCTTCTTTATCAGGCATTTTTGCACAGATCACTCAAAAATCAATCAATCAATCTAATACCTGTAGGAATAAGTATAAAAATTAAAAACACACTACTTAACAAATGCAGCTGAATAAAAAAAAATTAAGAGAATATTTTCTTCGGTTAATGAAACTATTGGAAAACGGATAAACTGTGTATACATTAAATTTAACTCCATTCCGACGTTTCGAACACTTTACAGGGATTTTCCATAGTTTTATTTCAAAACTGTAAGAGGTTAACTAAAAGAATCGGAATCCATTTGAAAATAGAATACGGTATCCGTCGGGCCATTCAATTGGCGATCGCTGCTAATCAAATAGACAGGCACGCGATTGCGTGAGCGCCGGGCTAACAAGGAGGAGGCACGCTCTTACTAGCCCGTGGCCATGAAACCAGCGGATTAAATATATTATACACGGTGGTCATTTCAAATGGGTCAGCGAGGAAATAAAAACTGTACTTTTGTACAGTTTTAAACTTTAGTTTTAGTTACATACTTTTGTTTTTATAACGAACAAAATTATCATTTTTATGATCATTTTGTAGAATAAAATGAAATGATTTTGTTCTTTGGAATCATGGCACTATATTCATCGATTTTTAACTTCATTCACACAAAAAAATATTGATTCGGACCCACATACTCAGCTTTCATAGCTGATGCAGAGATAGGGGTGGCCGAGTGGTTTAGGCATCAGCTGCGTAAGCTGAGGACGTGGGTTTAAATTCAAATCGCACTTCAGGCGAACACGGCATTTTTTCTTTGGTAAATGACACCTAATATTTTCTGTAATATAAATAAATAATAAATAAATATCTTTGGACATCTTACACAAATCAACCTAGTCCCACGGTAAGCTCAGTTAAGGCTTGTGATGTGGGTACTAGGCGACGATATATATATATTAGATAGATACAGATAATTATAATAATAAGTTTATTAAAAACCAAGTGTAGATATACAATAATCAATAGTTACATTGAGACTTAGAATAATATACGTACATCGTTTGTCCAATAAAATTTTTCTCTGATACTTATAATAGGTAAAACCTGTGCTATAAGTATCAGATACCTTCCAAGTGACTGAAGATTCGTTTTCAAGGTAGGACTTAATTTTTGAGTCTCAGTTTACTAGATACTAAATACATAGACAGCCATGACCAAGGAATAAATACACAAATAATACCCTCGCCGGGATTAAACAGTAGGCCGGGTCACTACCAACTAAGCTACGGAGGCTGACAATTAATTGTAACTAACGTGACTCAAACATATTAAAATATTATTGAACCGGGCTATTCAATGATCATCGACTTAAATACGTGAGTAACCCGGTTCGATAATATTTAGCTTTTTCTGTTTTCGGTTCATAATAGAATAACCACCACAATTTTTTTTGTTATACCATGTATGCGGCTTTGTTTAGATAGTCAAACGTGCACATCATTTGTTAGAGTGCTTGCATAATGTTAGAAGATAAATTGCATCCGAGTCTCCTGTAGCGAACTAAGCGGTTTACGATTTCCGATAATTGACTGTAACATAGAGGGATTTCATAGTACGTGATAGATGGAATGACTCAATTTCATCTCCTGAAAGCTTTTAAGTTTAAACATGCATAGTCTACTTCAAAGCACAATCAATGTTTATAAGCACAATCAATATTTATAAGTACCTAATAAATAAGTTTAGTAAATGCACGAATGCAAATGGAAGCAAGATTTTGCTATTTCTGCGAAATATTTTAACCTTTTGGACGCCAACGACTGATATATATGCACCACAGGTTCAACGACAAAGACCGATATATAAGTTTTAGTCCACAGAGCAATATAAACCTACACGCATGTGCGTAAAATTCAATTTCATTTAGACAGTTGACGTGGCGTGTTAGTGACAGATTTTGTATTTGACATGGCGTCAAAAAGGTTAAACGAATTTTATTCTCTTACCAAATCTTACTGTTTATTTGTTCAACAGTTTGACGCCGTAACATAGTGTTTTAGTCGGTATGTTACTATGTTATATATCATAAGTTTAAAAAAAAAACATACAGAATAATGTCCAATAAAACCGGGCTGTTTTTATTGTAGTTTAGTAATATTTGTAGATATTTAATATTATATTTCACAACTTCATTCTTTGCGATTTAAGGTTTACATATTGTAGTAGCGCCCCACGCTTCAGCCTTGCACGGTGTTTAAAGTTTTTTTTTTTTATGTTAGCAACACTAAAAACATTCCATCCATTAAATATTTCATTAATAATTTATGTTTTAATTTCAGATGGACTACTTGACTTCACTTTTTTATTGAAGTCGTACCTATTTCAAATCTGAAAAGAGAAGCAATGTAGACAAAATAACTACTTTATTAAGGCTGAGGCGTTTTTCGCCCGCGTTCTTTAAAGCCACACACCTCGTCCCAAAACCGCTATTCGCCATGAAATTTATAACGTGAACGAATGAATGAAAGAATGTAGTCGTTCGCACACCTAATAGTTCGCCAAGTGTTTTTTATGGGGCAATTCGCGCCAGTTCATGCTGGATTATTGTTTGTTATTTTTCCTTAACACGCTCCGGTTTGTTTGTTAAAATACCTTCGGGCTATGAAAGTGGAATAGGGGTGTGAAATATTTCAGTGATTACGCTTCTTTGATATTATTTGTTAGGACACAAGACATTGAATGGGTTGAAATTTGTTCATTTCAAAAACAGAATTAAGTTTTTTTGAAAATATTTTTTTTAATCAGTATCAAACTGTCGTAGAAAGGTACAATATTATTTTATACCTTGGCGAGAGTATTTTGAAATATTTGAATCATCAGAATTAAAAAGAGAAAATTACGATACATGTGCGAAAAAAAATTAGGCTCGAAACGTGTAGCGATAAATTGAAACACGAACGAAGGGTGTATTTTAAATCGACACGAGTTTCAAATTTCTTTTTCGCACGTGTATTTTAACTTTTTTAGTACAGGTTGCCCTCCAAAGTTTCGGAAAAATGACGAGCTCATGAAGCCAATTAATGATTTTTTTTTTGATATTTTTTGGTTGGTACCAATACTAATGTGTATGTAGTATGAGTTTTATACACGGTGTGTGTGAAGTTATTAATGACTCAGGAAACACAGTGTATAATTAAATATAGAATAAAATAAGGCCAGAAATATAATGAGTATAAATTTGATGGCTGCCCCATTACTAACACAAAAGCTGAAATCATGTTTCAGCGAAATTTAATGTAGAAAAATGCTCGCAAGACTTCATTTACCGTAATATGACGTAAATTCCAATTAAAAATTTGCATTTTTAATAATTTCAATTCGGCCGTAGAGCAGCGAATTTCATTTTGCGATCGCTTAACTCAATAATTAAAAAAAGTGCTTTCAAAGTGACGAGCGTACGTTAAAAAACCGGTTGGAAAACCGGATGAAGTTATCCGAAGCGCACCCGGTTGCCGGTAATCCGGGTCGTATTAAACCTCGCGTGAAATGACCGGGTGCCACATACTGACTTCAAAATCTGTTTTATTTAGTTGTTGATTTGATATGATTGGTCGAATGCGGACTCGACGCAATGCGAGCGGAGCCCATTTGAATATTTCAAATGATGAATGATTAGAATACCTATAGTACATCACGACACAAGTGCGAAAAATATGAAATTCAAATCGAGTGGAGATAAATTAAAGCACGACCGAAGGGAGTGCTTTAAATCGACACAAGTTACGAATTTCCTTTTTGCACGTGTCTCGTACGACGTTTTTTAGTACAGAGGGTCCTCCGAAGTTTTGGATGTGACGTAAAATGAGCCACTTTTTGCACTAGCGCGTAAAAAAGCACAAACAATACTAAAAATATAATTTTCATGACTTGTCAGATGTTAGACTCAAACCACTTGTAAACTGCACCAAAATTGTCAAGGAAATAATTATTAATATTTTTCATTTTCAACGCTGTTCATGACTCAGTATAATTATTATTTTATTTCGAGGAGAATATTCTTTCACATCATCAGGTAATTTCTGGACATACCTAAGCTTCTCTTATAATCTGTATGCATGCATGCCTTAGGAGATATTGCCCATAATCGCCACGCCAAGCAAGCGGGTTGGGGATCGCAGTAGGATGTCCAATGGTCGATGACGCTGATGTCCATCATCATTCTTCAATAAACAAATGATCCCCATGGCGTCGACTTACGACACCCGTGGAAAGAGTTGGGGTGGTGACAAATATATTATTACTGCCGACAACATTTTTATTTTGTTTTATTTATTTTAGGAATAACAAAGAACTATACAATATCAGGTGCTATAAGTATTACATAAATTAAGGATTACATTATGTACCTATAGTCAACAGCATTATACACGGGTTTTTCTGAACAAATTCTGTTGCCAAAAGTGAAACTGTTATAAAAATGTAAATACAAGATGTTTCTTATATATACATATTCAGCAGTAAAGAGTAATGAAATGGCAAATCAGTATACTAGATTAAATTTGTTAGGAACATAAATAGGCGTTCGTTTCGCCATTTTGTATACTATTTATGAAAAAACGGCAGGAAACTAATTAGATAGCAGCAATTTTTTAAAGGTACTTAAATTTTAGCATCCAAGATAGAGTGTCTATATTTTGGGAGAGAGAGATGAAATATATCATACGGTCAAATACTTTTATGACCATCAGTCAAAAATAAAACCAACTATTGACATCAGAATATGTCTCCGGAACCCGGTTTCTTGGGACACCATAATGAGAGGGTCGCGGTTTGCGACCTAACTTTGGCCCTTTTTTTTGGGGGCTGTAATTAATTACGGGCCCCAGAGTGTCTTTTAAATTGCGGACAACGACTTGCAGTTTCACGTTGGCCTGTGTTGGCTTAGAACGCGTCTATAAGGCTCTGTGCACACTGGCGGTTTGCGAGCAAGTTTTGCATGGAGGCGAAATCGCCGCGATTTCACCGCGTGCAATTTGGTATAGAAATCGCTTTCAAACAGGCCCTAATGGTACAGTCACGGTCAAATACTTAACAGTGTATTTAGTATGGGTACTGAACTGTTTAGTTATTTTGACTGCTACAATAGTACATTACGTCAGAGGCCGAGAAAATGAGGATTTCCGGCCAAGTTGATATATACGGCCGAGCGAACATGCGAGCGAGGCCGGATAGGTAACGAGGCCGGGAATCCGTTTTTACGCCGAGGCATGTATAGTGCTTTTATCAAATATACAAAGAAATAAAAAAAAAATCCTCCCAGTGAGTTACTGCGCCCTAAAAGCGATATTTCCGAGTCTATTTTAAGGACCGTAAAGACAATATTTCATTGCATGTTTGAGAAAAGTATTTAACAGTGACAATACACACTTATTTATTAAACACCTGTAGTGTAAACCGTCTTCATATTTTATAAAACCAACAGTAGAGTGTACCTGTACCTATAAGTATCTAAACAATAAATCTTAGTAGTTTTTACGAAATCGCTGTGAAATTCCCTCCAACTGTAACCTTAGTCTCAAGATTGTGCATCCCAAGATATCCTGTTTATTTACCAACGCGGCATCCGCTATTTATATTTATCAGCCAGCCGGTCATAACTCCGTCCTCGATTGTCTGATCCCAAACCGGATATCCAGTTCGCACCAATCTGTCGCTGTTTATGTAAATCAAAAGGGACCTTTCCTATTCGGAAGCCGTCAAACGCGGAAAAAGCTGGCGACACTCGCAACATGTTTCGACATGAAAATGGGAGTTTTTTATCGTTCAAGTGCATTTGAAACGATCTGCGCTTGACACCCAATTCAACGTGTTTTCCGTGAATCGATTTTTTGGCTATCGGCGCTTGTTTTTCAGGCACCGTGCAGGTTAAACACGGATTGATTTCGTGGAAAATGGTTGCGCGTTTTAGAATCGGGAAATGTCGCTTTAACGATTTAACTGCCTTTCATAGTCTTACTTCTTTTATAGAATAACTAATTAATTGAATAAGCCGCTACAATTACTTGCGTATTTTTTTGCATGCAATTAATTTTACCACCCCCCCGCCGCAAAAATAAGTACGCAAATAACTATAACAAACCACCACCAATAACACTATACTCGAAACGTGTTTCGCCTCTCTACGAGGCATCATCAGGAGTTGACGATGTTGTCGGGCTGGTACCTATAGCGGGTTACACTAATTAACTACACGTGATGTATTGCGGAAGAGCAAAGCAATATTGTTCATCCTAGAATAATAACTAACGTGAGACTCTATTTAAATATTGATCAACCAGGTTACCTACTCACGTAATTTTAATCGATAATTGTTCGACATGTTTCGATCCATTTAGAGGATCCTCATCATGGAGTACCCGCTACCATAAGCCCGCTGTGTACTTGCTTGCGCTAGAGCGGGAGCTTGCCGCGGGCAGCGCTGGCGGCTGAGCAAATATCGATTAAAATTACGTGAGCAACCCGTTTGATCAATATTTAAATATGTCTAACCACTTTAGTAATAAAAATCATACACGTCTCTTATCTTAATTTAGCAAGCCGCTAAGTATTGTTTGTCTCTTTCGGTCACAAAGAAACATTGATAAACAATACCTAGGCAGCTAAGTATTCACCCTGTCTACAAAACTGGAAGTTTAGGGTTTGAATAGATGCGAGGGCATTTTGCTTGCGTGATTATTACAAATATTTACGCCTTAAGGATTGTTGTTTTCTGTGTAGTTTAATATCTATTTGTTATATTTACTTTCACTTAGTACAGTCAAAGACAAAATAAGCTGCACACAAAAATGCTTAAAAATATGTCCCAGTGCACTCTAATTCTGTGTAATAAGACTAATAAGAACGTCGTAACATATTTATGAGCGAATTCTCTCGATACGGTTTAGACCGATTTGCGTATAATAGCCTCTTAGAAATGATAATATCTGTAGTTGGTCATATTAAATGCATAATACCGTGTACGGAAACTATTCGCACTATCAATGCTTTGTGAATGTTTTTTGATAGCGTGAAATATTAGCTACTAATACTACCTAAACCACAGAATCCTAAACTCGAAAATCATTTATTGCCCTACATTCCTGCTATTTAATACCTCGTACTTATATTATTACGCTGACAAAGTTATTAAAAAATATCAGGACTAGAATACTTTGTCATGATCACGTAAAATAACATCAATTTGCACACAGGATGATTTATTATTCTTCTGACAATGTCGGTTAAGTATTCATTTTAAGTGGATGTATCGATTAACTAAAAAGGTTCATAATTTGACACGAACTTGCTACTTGGAATCTTTCCACATTATATTGTTTAATGCTATCAGAAGTTTGAGCAGGTTATAACTGGGTGTATCAACATTTTTCTGTCTGTTATTGCCATGGTAACGATCGCTTGAGTCACGCTGGTTTTATGCAAAATTATGGTTATGGTTTAAGAATTTATTTCTCTAAAAGAATATTAAAATTCACTTAACAAGAGTAATACATAATTATCTTAACTTAATATCTTGATACAAAGTGTACGAAAGTTTAGAAGCAAAGTACATGATTAAATTATGCTACTTAATTTATGAAAACATGTATATATTCCATGTTTGTAGATGACCCATCAAGTAAAGGGTTTATTAACATCAGAAAAATGCACGTTTGCCTTGTTTAAGTATCATAATTATGCATAAAACCAGCGTGATTCAGGCGACCGTAACCAATATTTTAGATACGACATTTTGTTTAAAGAAGACTTAATGCTATTTAAAAAAAATGTAATTGTCTGTGTATGTAGATACACAGATTTTCTAAAAAATATTTTCTCGCCTGGGAATCGAACCCACTCAAATATGAAAAAATAAATACCTGTTTTTATGCTGAAAATCGAGACCACTCATCGAAAGCCTATAGACATCGTATTTCAGAAGAAAGGAATAGAGTAAAATGATTCATACCCCTAAAATAGCTACTTGTTATACAAAATCTACGAATGCAGTATTAGGTACTTGCTATTAAAAATAAGATAAAATTTATTTATATCAAAATATGTAAATAAAATATACCGAGTGATTCAAAACTATGGTACGTGAAGGGAAAATACTCTAAAAAGTATTAATAAACTGCTATCAATAATTTTTAGCAAATAGGTAAAAAGATTTTAGGAAAGTACTCTAGCAGTTTACCATGTGAATTATTGTAGCCACAACTTGGGATTTGTGAGTAAATAAAATATACCGGGTGATTCAAGACTATGGGATATAAGAGAAATTACTCTGAGAATTGTTGATAGTATCAACAATTTTTAGAGTACTTTCCCTTCAACAGTCTATCAACAAGTTTTAGAGTACTTTCCCTTCATGTCCCATAGTCTTGAATCACCCGGTATATTTTATTTGCACACAAATCCCAAGTTGTGGCTACAATAATTCACACGGTAAACTGCTATAATAGGAAAAGTAAGAGTTCTAAAATATGCGCTGGTCGGAGGCAGTTTTTCATGAATTTTTCATTCAAATCTCAGTCCAGAAACAGTGGAGGGAGACGTAATAAAAGGTATTTCCAAGCGTTAGTTTCTCGTTTAATTTCTTTGGCTGCGATTCAAATGTGCGCTTCATTTAACGAAATATTTTAAACGGATTATTAATTCTGTGAAAACGGATGATGAGAATTTAGTAATCAAGTTTCTGACTAGTTAATATTATTGTTAGTTGTGTATAGAAAAATCATGATCACTTAGTTTATCAAAATCACATTAAATACTCTAAGTAGCTAATAGTTAGTTACTTATATGGCTGGCGCATGATAAGAGGCATTAAACATGAGTGTGGTTTCATGAAACGAGCCGTAGGCGAATTTCAGAATACGATCACACGAGTGTTCAATATGCCTAATTATGTACAGTCACATACATAACTTTATCTACATCCTTATCATATGTTTAGAATATTAATTTACCTTTATTTACATTGATATCGACTAAGTTAAATACCTCTAAATATAACAATTAAAATCAGTTGAAATTACTCAGTTTGTGTAAGAATATCCTACAATAAATATATAGGTATTGAAAAAAAAAAACAACAAAAAGAAGTTGGCTTTATAACGTAACATTAATGTTCTGACACCGAAACTTTAATGTTAATATTATGATGCACTGTTCTTTAATGTTAACATTATGATACAGCCACAGACACCGGTTTTTTAATATAGGTCATTACATTACCTCTTCTGAATATATAATAGGATAATTATGATAGGGAAGAAAATAAATATTATATTTCATAAATAAACGATTTAACTCGCGTATATGTAGTCACTATGCGCGACAAGTTTCAAAGGAGCCTATGTTTCCATTATCAACCACTGAGCCTGTCACTTCTGAGACACCTGGGTGCTACAAATTGTGTTAGTTGGACAAACTGAGATTGTGCAAGAGGTGCTAAAAATATATTGCTGCTCAACTACTGCCAAATTAATTCCTAGTTCTTTTTTATTCATCTAGACCTTTGGCAACACCTATGGCCATCAGCGGATTACAACATGCTGATGGATGAATCAACTTTTTTTGTCTATAATTTCCATGGAAAAGTTGCTTCACCTAGACAATGATGACCAATGCTCGGCGGGGGTGAACTGTTTTCATACTAAATGTCACGTGACACATGTCATTTAGTATGAAAACAGCTCACCTCCGCCGAGCATTGATGATGACGCATTGGTATTAGACGATATTACATGTAAGAAGAAGATGTCGCCAGGTTGAAGTGGCAGTGGGCTGGCCATATTGCCCGGAGGACCGATGACCGGTGGGGTCGGCGTGATCTCGAGTGGCGACCACGCACTGGACGGTGCAGCGTGGGAAGGCTCCCTACAAGATGGAGCGACGACCTGGTAAAGGTTGCGGGTGTCCAATGGAAGCGGACAGCTCACGACCGAACTTTGTGGAACTCTCTGGGGGAGGCCTATGTCCACGACAATTGGCTGATGATGATGACATGTAAGAATATTTTTAAACATCAAAAAGTTCATCTAGCCCTTAAAACTCGGCTAATCGAGGAAAAACTACGGCTCGAGAAAAACTCAGCAGAATCACGTAACTTCCCAACTGTTTTAATGATAGACCCCCAACACGTTTAAAAGTTGGATTTGTTGAAAACCTAACAGAAGTTGGTGGCGCCGCGGCCAAGTTTAATGAAGACAGGAATTTTATGAGCGCCGATTCTTAACTCGAACTTCGTGGTAAGGACGTGAGGCCTCAACTTTGCGTTTTCAATTCGCCCTCGGCTTTTTTCGGAAGATGTATATATTATACATGTACGATTTGCGTATTCTTATGTGTTCGCCGTGTTCTACGATATTCTTGTTCAATTGAGTACATAGTTATTAAAGAAATTTGCCTTTTTCAGTGGGTACAGTCAAAGACAAAATAAGGTGTACACAAAAATGTCCCAGTGCACTCTAATTCTGTGTAATTAGAACGTCGTAGCATATTTATGAGAATTATGAGCGGATTCTTTCGATACTCATTTTTGCACTTGACTTGTTAATCTTAATAATTAATATTAGGATATATTTTATTTGCGAAAGTTAACTTCGAACATGTTAATAGTGGGCATTTTTACAACTAATTAGAAACAGTTTCATAAATTATCATAATCCAAACAATATTATTTACACATATTGTTTACACTATTGCAAAAAATACTGTTGTTTTCTTGATTGAAACTAGATTTTAATTTTTATCAACCAGCGATAAAAAAACGTTATTTAATTTCAGCACAAAATTATGAAAAACAAATACCAAAAAAAATGAGTTAGGTCTAGCAAACAGACTAAAAACAAACGCTTTCAGCCATAATCCAGTGAGGACTCCATTAAACGATTATCATAATGTTAATATAACCCGTACAAAAAGGTTGTGTACACAACATTGAGAAAAAAGCAAACAAGCAAACCTTTTCCACGCCATTACTTCTGCGACCATTAACTAAACAATAACCAACCGATCGTCTACATATTTATGAGAGCGAAATGTGGTCAGCTGTCCAGCTAACCGAATTTAACGCTTACTACTTCGAAATAAGGCGTAATCGATCTATATTGTAAACAATACTGATGCCTAAGAACGATTCCTTTGTTCGAACGGTGACCGATTGTTTTCTGTCATTTATACAATGCGCGAGGGATTCCGCAGCCTTTCAAATAATATACTTGGATGAACCGCACTGTTTCCTTAAGAGATTTGTTTTTAGTCGCATTGTGTCCATCGGGAGAATTCAGCGCCATTGAAAAATATTTGCAGTGCTACAGCGCTGGGAATTCGGACGCTGAATACGGCAAAGATATATTTTGTACTTGGCTGGTACTCTTTATTGTACGTTTGTTTGCCATTTTGTTAAGCAAAGAGAAACGTGCAGTCTCTTTGAGTGTGCACGTATTTTTATTTCCATGAGCGCTAATTTGGTGCTTTTTACGAAAGCCGTGTGTGTTACAGTATCTAGTTAGCAGGTTTTCGTCGGAATTAACAGAAACACAAGATTTTTGTTGATACTGCTGAGTAGTTTTTTTTTGTGAAACTCGAAAATGTGTAAACATTCTTTATACATCTAAAAATTCACGTACGTAGGTGTAGGTATACTAGTAGCACTTTAAAACACAAAAAAATATATATACTTGAAGATTTCTAAGAATGAACTGTAGACAGTTAAGAAATGAGCCTTATATATATGACGTTCAGACTAGTTATCGGAAAAATGGTGGCCTTACCCTCGTATTAATAAGGATTAATCTATAACTGTCAAAACTTAAGACTCTTAGAAATCGGCAACTATAAAACACCTTCAGAAAAAAATACTTTCATCAAACATAACCATCACTATAAAACTCCCAATCGAAAAACACAATTGGTTCATCCAAGCCAAAGAGGGTAGCTGAGAGTAATAGTAAATAGAGGAAACAGATATAGAGGCAAGCTGCCCGATGTGCAGCGATCTATTGTTTGGCTTGTGTCGTAGTTTCTTTATTGTACCGGTAATGAGACATTCTTCCGACATACCGATTAAGAACAATGAAATGCCGGACGAGTTTGGATATGAAAATAGTTTTCTCAAACTTGCAATGAAATGTTGACATCGCGTACGTCAAATTTGACCAGGAAGTACCATGTCGTTGGTCAGGTGACTGAACTTAATATGTTATGGCATTTCATAACAACTTAGCAGTCCTAGGAATGCAAAGTAACGGAAGTAACTTGCTTTCAAAAGAAAAAAACGGAAGTAACTTGTAAAGTGACAGAACATCATGGTAAAAAAACCTATAACTAATGTCAATGTCACTAAAAGTTTTAACTAATGATGCGTAAGTTGTTTTCTGCGTAACTATGGTCTACTTTCCTTCATTTCATTTATATATCTATGAAGATAAATTATAATATGCATTGTGATTATCGTCAATTCGACATATTATCGAAATTCGCTTTGCTGTCATTCTACTGGCTTGAAAATATTATATTTGTTTACAGTGGTGTAATTAAAATATCGTATATGAGAATCTCATAATGCATTTCCGATTTGTGACACAAGTTTTCAGTTCAATATTATTATTTATGCGAGTAATACTCCAATTCAATTTCTACAGCTGTGTATGCGAGCAACAGCAAAATTGTTAAAATATTTTAACTATCTCATGTATTCGTCTAAGGGCACTTGGGTATGATTTTACTTTTTTTTTATTGTTCGAGTGGAGCCCAAGATATGATAAAAGCAATGTTTCCTACATTACCCGCAAGATGGGCACTATGGACAGACCACCTTATGCATTTGTATTGCTATTGCAGACCTTATGAGAATAAAGATCGAATCCATCCTATGTATGTGGATGTCAAAAGCGGAGCCCTATTTTCAGTAGTGTCTTATGGCTGAAATTATGATGTTGAAGAGGAGTTTATGATTGACAAGTACTCGGATTATTGATTTTTCATTATTTGTAGCAAATTATGCACCGCATATACATATCCGGTGTGCCTTGGCTTTAAATCCGTGTAATATTTATAAACAAATACTTGTATTCGAGATCTCCGTGTACTAGAAAAACGTGGACGGTAAAAAATGACGTTATTTGTGACAAGAAGCATTTTTCTTTCGTACCGTAATGAAGAAACTGATGGGATGGCCCACAAACCACCATCTACCAGTGTATCCTGACCCGCAGCGCTTCCCAAAACGATTTATGAACACGCAAAAACCAGGGTATGGGGAGGGTCTCGACAATGTGGACAACGTATACAATACAAATGGTACAATAGGAGGATATAATATAAGTACATGTACCTCGCCAGCTGGGCCGACCGGCATTTTTTTACCATTCGTTGGAAAAATGCCAGTATTATTAATTCGAATGAGATATGATCCGAAGATATACATTCAGTTTTTTACCTCCCTAATGTGCTTCGTTGGTTATTTTTATTGCTTTGTCTGGAATTATTAGGCAAATGCGTAAATAAACAACGCTGAGAGATTTGGAGTCCAAAACTGTTTGTTCATCGAATATTGAATGAAGTAAATTAAACACTGATAATTTGGAAATTAGACTTGTGAAATTTTAACAAGCATTTTGAAGTGTTTGTTTATGAAATATCAAGAATCTTACTAAGAATGTGTTTATGACAGCAGTTACTAATTCGTTTATAAGTTTATTGATACAGAAGTTGCGTACTTTTGACTTTTGTGACTTATATGACCTTTTAAAACATTTTTGCCGCCATCTCATCACGATTTGCTTCAAAAGTCAATAAATAAAGAATTTTGGTTGTGATTAGTATCTGTCTTGAAATCTTTGTACAACTAAATAGATGAAACAATTCTAAGATGAAAAAACACAAATTTTATTCAAAATAACGCAACTTCCGCATAGTCATATTTTTACATAGTTTGACATAACAAAAAGATGCTTGCTTAAAAATAAAAAAATAAAAACTAAAATAAAAAATAAAAATAATTTATTCAATATCGAAAAGTGTAGTTACAATATCTGCACTGGTGCCTCTTTTTAAGCGTACAGGACACTTGTGCTAAGAGAGCACCGCTCTTCCACATGTTATATCTTATTAATAGGTATTCTTAGGTGTACATCTTACTTACTTATTTCTAGTAACAGCTATGTAACTATTTTAAAAATACTTACAAACATTACTAATACATGTTTTATTAACTCTTAAGATTATATTATCATTGTTATCAATATTAAGAGGGTATAATATTTCTATGTTGCTTCATCCATTCGGATTTATTTGGAGTCTCCATCTTAACTTCTTGTTATGTTTGGCTGAAGATTAATTCTCGCTCACTTGTGCAATATGTGATTTTTTTTCAGTCTCTACTATTATTAGGTATTTTAGGTCTTCCTCTTATTTTGCCTTATCACATTGTCATATTATTTATCCAGTCACCGAAATGTTTCTTCATTGTTCTATGTAAATTGACTATTCCTGATCATATTAAGTCAATCTCTTTTGAGGCTTCTGGGTAGCGTTTGTTCAAGTAAAGGCACGTGAGTTGTATGCACGTGTTCTGCTGCCAGACGCCATCACTTTCCGCGCAGCCTGCGCCGTGAACTCGATATTGCATTAATCGGGACAATATTGCGTTTCATCAGACCCGATGGCACGGATTCCGTATCTTGCCGTTATTATATTTCGCCGCGCCCGTGCGTGGTAATTGTTTATATTGAAAAAGATTGGAACGTGATGTTTTTGATGAAGGTTCAATACGGTGTTGGATTGTATTTTAATAATAATCGATTTCTTTGACTGGAAAAGCAAGCAATGCTACCAGCTTCTATTATTAATGAATGTGACACATATAATTACTTATTTAAAATAATAATATGAACAAAATGTAGTACCGCCACGCAACAATAGACTTGAGTATGAAAGCCTAAAAAATACAGCAATAGTCTGAATGAAGACAAATATGCAGAAGATGGATACGTAATATTTGGCGTCTTATATTTTTTGGATGAAAGTCATTTTACTATTTTTTAACGACCTAGGAAATGAATCTTTATTAGCAATCAATATCATTGTTGATATCTGTGTTAATAGAACGCTTTTCGTTTGGACAGTTTCTGTAACCTGAACAGTTGATAGTGCTTATTTCTAAACTTTGGTACGAGCTCCCAGTATTTATTTAATACAAGGATCTTACATTATTTTACATAATAATACTTCGTGAAACTGAGGACAGTTTATTACATATTTATATACATTGTAAGCCTGCAATAATTTTAAATACCTAGGTATTCCAACGTTTTTGCGGTACCAAAACCACATTTTCCAACTATGACAATAATAAATCGTTTACAACAAAGAGACAACGATGACGACACATAAAACAGTAATTAAGAAATATCACTTTAATCATTAGTCACTTCATAATCCTCAAATATTTATCGACCGACTTAAGAATCCTTTTGAATAATATTTATCAGCCAAAATACCGTCGCAGCGAGATAAACCCTCTTAATAAACGGGCATTACCATATCGCCTCGCTGAAAATACACTCAAATTTATCCCCAAATTAAGCCATGCCAAGAACTGGCAACTAATTAGTTTAGCAACATCCAAAAGACCCGAAACGCTGTTAAGAGGAAAACTAATTTATCATAAGACTCGTGGAAAATACAGCCTTAAATGCAGATCTGGATTCCTGCCAGTTCACACGAGAGGACGTGACGCTGGGGTGGTTATTCTGGTAAATCCCAGAACCCAATTTAAATAAATTTCAGCAGGAGTTTTTTCTAGGTACCATGTCGGAATTGCGCAGGACACATTGCCAGGCAGCGTGATGGCAGGTGGACCAAAATGTTAACGGATTGGTGGCCGCTTTCAGATGGGAGAAGCGCAGGGCGTCCGACCGCTCGATGGGTGGACGATATTCGGAAGAATACGGGTCACTTTTGGATGAGGTTAGCTCAGGACCGGGACCAGTGGCGTACAAGAAGAGAGGCCTATGCTCAGCAGTGGGCGAATAACGGCTGAATATGATGATGATGATGATGATCATGTCGTTAGGAAACAAGGTTGAAAGTTAGTACGTTAGCAGGTAAGATCAGATGCACCATTGATCAAACACTGGAACGATCTGCATGTCGCACCAACAGATGTTGAGAAATGGTGTATCTTGATGACCTCTGTAGTTTTGTTTGTGTATGTTTAGTAGATTATTGTATTTTTATTATATTTAAAAAATGGCACTAACCTTAATTAATTTTCATTATATTTATTAATCTAACAATCTGTGAATCTTTATAAGATTTGAAATAAATAATTTTGATTTGATTTGATTTGAAAATAATTGCAAGATGTTGGATACTTTTGTAACTGTACAGTGCACGACTATTTTATAAATATGGCATTCATAATGACCGTCATGGTTTATCTTATAAGCAGAGATCGAACAAACATGCATCATTCGCAATAAGATGGACATGACTCCAAAGTTGATTAAATGAACAATGAAACAAATAATTTATCATCATCTAAAATACTACGAATTGATTGTACGAAGGATTCTTGGTACACCTCAATTTTAGATCTAATAAATCGTACGTATACGTTTTGTCAGCCTCCGTAGTCTAGTTGGTAGTGCCTAAGAAGCTGGAGGTTCTGGATTCGAACCCCGGCGAAGGCATTATTTGTGTATTTTTTTTATCACAAACACTTGTTCCTTGGTCGTGGCTGTCTATGTATTTAAGTATCTATCCTTTATTTATATTATATTGTCGATTGGTACCCACTTCATAAGCTTCCATTGAGCTTATCGTTAGATTTAGGTTAGATATCCAAAGATATTTATTTGTTAAGTCGTACATCTAAGGATGTTAATTAAGTTATTTAAAGCACCTCACTCCATCCTTGTTAGGCCAAACATTGTATTTTTAGGACAGCAGAATTTACTCAGAACAACCCAATTTATCAAAGATGATAAAAACTGAGTGTCTTATTTTTGGGACACAGGGTTATTTATAATTGGTTATGAAGTTAAACTTCACGTATAGATGTCTTTCCGTAATTCTGTTTTATGTTATTGCATTTATCAATCGAATACCTACATCCTGCTTGCACGTTCAGAATATTCCCCAAAAACATTTGCAGCACCCAGCGCCAGAATCTTAAACAAGTTGTGTAAAACGTCTTCGTGTACAAACTGTACGTGAGTGTCAGCCTTTAGCGACTGTACAGTCAACACTTTTCGACTCTAATCAGTTGTAATTAAGTCGAAAAGTGATAGTAGACCGCATTTTTGTTAACTGTATAGAGTGTATAGGTACCTACTGTTGACAAAAAATGTGGTTTGACACTTTTCAACTCTAATAGGTAAATCATATTGTTTGTCGACTAAACAGTTATGTAGTTCAGAAATCCAAATCGAAAGGCCAATCTTGAACTCGCAATGAACAACTTTTTAACCAACTTCAAAAAGAATGAGGTACTCAATTTGAAATTTTTTTTTTTTTTATATTTGTTACTCGCTATTTCCGATCGCTATTTCGAGAATCGTGAATTATTTTTTTAATCGAACGGTAAAAGTAAATCAATATAAGGTTTTTAGCGACTGGTAAAAAATACTATTACCACGTTATTTTACATATATATTTGAGTATTGGGACGTCATCATAGTGGATGTTACACTACAGCGATCGCCAAACCTACTCAGCATGGCGATTATGGGTATTTACCTCCTAAAATATCCAAAGGCATAGTAGTGGCATAGTCTATAGTCAGTGGTTCAAGATAAGCTGATGTTGTGTGTGTGACTCATAAATATTTTTGTAAACGGTTGTACATTGTACAGTCGACGTCAAAGATATCATTACGGTTTAGGTGCCAAAAATATATTTACACGACCTTAATGTCAAGGCAATAAATTCGCAATATATTTTTGGCACCTAAACCGTAACGATATTTTTGACGTCGACTGTACAATGTGTAGTGTATGCGAGAAAGAGAAGCATACATCTGTCGTCTCCTGCACGCACGGCTTAAAGGAGCGGGATGTACTTATGGTCTATGACTTTTATCATCTACATGAATGACCGACGGCGGGAAGGCGGTGTTGAATTGATTGTGGTGCAAGGAGCCGATATCGGTGCTGATTACTAAGTCCAGGTGATAATTGTGATAAATATACACGGATACTACACAATGTACCATGTTCACCAACAAGTCTGAACAAGTCCGTCATTATTTCATGGCTAATAAAAGGTTCTATTGTACTTTCTGAGTTCAATACTTTTATCGGATTTCGAGATACAATTAAAAGTTATGGGATTTGAGGAAACTTTCGTACCTGCAGATATTTTTCTTCAGTCAATTTCTTAGAACTTCTTTTCCTCCTTATACTTTTTGAAGTTTGGTTGATAATAGATTGTTCTTTCATTATGAATACACCTACCTACCTACTTGTTTATGTTCGAAAATAGAAATGCACAAATAAATGTCGTTTAGCTTCATACGTAGGTACATTAATATTTACATAAATAATCAAAATTAGTTTAACGCTTCCTGGCAACTAATTCTTAGTCATAGTCGACGTCTATAGACGTTCACTAGAAAATGGTAGCTAACAAGTATAATTGAGATATTTTTTTGATTAATCTACAAACCTGCATTAGCTTTCCAGCCTAAATTTATCTTAAACACTCAAATATACTTGTGGAATAAAAATAATATCAATTCAAATTACCGGTACATACAATGCCGTGCGTTTTGAGTACGTATACTTGTTTACGTTTATTTTTATATGATGTATCTTCATCATGAATTTGATATACCTATCATATCATGTATCGTATATATCATATATCAGAAAAATAAATAGCAAAAAATTACACAAATCTTCCCGAATACCGGCGAGGGCATTCTTTGTGTAATTATTTTCACAAATGTTTGTTCCTTGGTCGTGGCTGTCTATTTATTTAAGTATCTATATCTATATGTACATATTATCTATCTATTATATATATCGTCACTTGGTAACCCACATCACAAGCCTTTATTGAGCTTATCGTGGGACTAAGTCGATTTGTGTAAGATGTCCCAAGATATTTATTTAAAAAGTTGTCTGTTTTAGACGAGACCCAGAGCATTCAGTTGCTATTTGCCAGTGGAGTTCAAAAAAATTAAATCTGATCACCGTCTCCGAGGGGACACTGTATACGTATTCAAATCATTTTCCATTGTATACCTACTAAACAAGTATACTCACGACACGGCATTTCACAGCACTACCGCAAGAAGGTTTCTGCTCTAAAAAACAAACTCAAATTGACAGGCTTGGCGCAGCGCCAGGGCTCGTCTCGCGCCGCAAAATGCTTAGCCGTCGAAACCTTGAGGCCTCTTTCGCTTCTGGAATGTTTTGGTTATCTGGAGATTATACTTTATAAAAATATGAACGTTATATATTATGAGTAATACATATTTTTTCGTACGAGCTAAATTATTTTTTTTCCTGTGGACATATGAAAGTTAAGGCTCTAGACCCTAATCGTCTTGTTTCTTGAATACAAACAGATATGTGGCTTCTGGTTCTTAAGAATTATGTAGTCAAAACCTATTTTGTATGTCCCAGAACCGTTAACTTTCGCAATGTCCACAAGAAAGACGCACGTTTTCGCGAACGCTCTATGACCCATATAATCTAGTCTTGCCTTGCCCTATGTATCCTAATTGATATAACTATTCTATTGTACGTTGAAAGTAGTGTCGTGCGCCGTGTAGTAACGGTACCTAGTTAAAATACATTTTGTCACCTTCTGAAATCTCTCCATGTCATCACTTTCGAAAAGAACAAACAAAAACAAATGCCAGATATCAGATCGTGGCAGAATAATAAAACAACAAAAATATTCCAAATAATATAATTACAGAACGTTTATTTCTGATTCAATAATTCATATGAAATTATACCAAATGAATAAAGCGACGCCATTATATATACATATCATCATCATCATCATCATCATCATCAGCCTATGATAGTCCACTGCTGGACGTAGGCCTCTCCTATTAACTATGCGTATAGACGCATTAGGAGGTAAATGCCCATAATCGCCACGCTGGGCAAGCGGATTGGCGATCGCAGTAATGTGTCCACTATGATACATCTATGATACTTAGCCGTGTGGTGACGGCAGTAAGAATACATTTGTCACCACCCCAACTCCTCCTGCGGGTGTCGTAAGAGTCGACTAAGGGATTGAAGTGTCACTTACCATTATTTCATAAAAGATTGTTGATGGGCAGCAGCGTCATCATAGTATATACATATACAAACAAAGATTATGTAGGTAGGTACAATACATGTTTTGTTTCATTGCAATATAAAGTAGGACATTTATTTTATGATTCAGCTACTCACACCACTTCATACTATAAAGGTTATAATAAAGTCAGAGAACCCATTCAATGGTACTGATTAGCAAAAATACGAGAAAAAAATGTTTCATTTTCCACAAAGTGTGCTGGCTTATTTGAGCAACCTATATTGACAACATACAATTTAGTTTTTTCGTACATTTTCCTAATCAGAATAACATTTATTGAATCGGTCTTTTAACGTAGTTATCACCACTATTTTTGTTACAACTTGTATTAAAATATCGATCGTTTATCCTATATAAATATCTAATTCTTCTAATTTTTACACAATTTTCTGTTTTATTACATCGCGAAAAATCTCTGCCAAATAACCTACCTTCAGCAAAAAAAGAAGTTCGAATTACGAACAAAGAAATCATCTGAATAATTTACGAAGATAACCTCAACTGTCAGTCAACAGCCACCAGCGCCCTTACTATTGAGTTTTCTGTAAAAGTATTCGTTATTTTCTGGGTAAATGTATCTCCCATACATACACCGATGTAAATGAAAGCGAGTAAGTATGTGTTACAGCCAGTTCATCATCAAGTACGGACTTACGCAAATTTACACTTCCACTCATGAAGCGTATTATGGCTCTGATGACTCCTCTCTGGACAGCCAATGAAGGCAAGTCAGAGCTGAGAGTCCAACCGGGACCTTTTGGGTTCTACTCCAACCGACGAAGACACGCCGGAGGCGAAGACCCTGATCGACTCTCGGAAGCACTCGGGTCCGCGGGGTCGTTCCTCCCCAAAAGCTCGCCACAAGCTAGCTTGCGGTCAAAACACGACGTCTTACAATCTACAAGCTAAGCTTTTTAAGGGAATTTTATTTTTAGAATTTTCGTTATTATGGGTTCTTTTAAAGTTTACAATAACTTGTCATTTTTGAAACATTGAAAAACGTACAAAAAGTTTAAAAATAACGTTACAAATTAGTGTAAAAATAAAATAACTATTAAATACAAACTACAAATAATTTATTCGTGGCAAATATAACAAGCATGACAGGACAAAACAAAACAGACAAATTCAGCATTTAATATTATACCACGAAATGGACTCGCCTATTATGACTCAGTACCGGGTAAACTATCAAGACGTCTTGCGACTGACAAGCTACGATATCGTGGTGGCAAGATCCAGTACTTAGGGTCCATAACTTTGAATAACAATATCGCAGAACTTAACAATTGTGAAACGTCGGGACCTTTACAGGATTATTGCGGATAGTCTACGGAGTCACTCATTTCATTTTCTCCCGTGTTAAATGCCACACACTGTACTAATGGTAGGGGTCCTGATGAGACGTATACTACAAGGGGTCATGTCAGGGGCACATTGAATCAATTTCACATTACGCTCGCTCCATTGCCGGCATCTAATGGATATGATATTCGCTAAGTTCGTTTGGCACATGAGCTATGGATGGAGCGTCTTATGTCAATAAGTTTTATTTGGTCGCATACATTGTTATTGGATTATCTTTTTTGTGCGAAAGCTATTTAAATTTTACAAATCATACGTGCCATTCTATACTGCACTGGTGCTCGACATGTGTACTCTATGACTCTGCAAGACATGTTTCAGAGAGCCTATAGGTCTCCATTATCGAGCACTGGGCCCGCTACTATCGCTATTTTGATGGTTTAATTTTCGTCTGATGTTGTTGTTGTCAAGTCCTAACTTTTATTCTAAAGCAAGACGGGGAAATTAGGATCATCATAATGCAGGAAACATTATAATAACAACTGCCATCATATTCATTTATATGTAGGCTTTTGTCTAAGTTTCTGTACATTTCTACATACATATTTACGAGTTGAAGTATTTCTTTAAATATGAAATGTAATCTTTCTCCCCTTATTTACAATAACATAATATCCACCAGATTACACCCGCTTGCGCTTTACAAATGTTTTCATAACAGCCATTTCACGTAACTTTCAACATCAAAAATCGTAACGCGATACATCAAGGTTCAAATTTTCATGCCCCAATTCAACAATGCATCCCTTTTTATGTATTCATTAGGTATGGATGCGACAACCCAAATGAAACTCTTTTGACGCAAAGTGCCGATAATTTACGCATGATTTTACGACCTTGTAAGGGCTGTTCTGCGATGTACCATTGAGGGAGATTTTACGGGCGATATCGGAGATAGAGTTTGTTCATTAACTGGAGGCACGTGAGATAAAAGAGCATGCTTTGCTGCGAATGCCTTCATTTTTCGCGCACGCTAACAAAACATCTTGGTAAAACAGGCTGATCTTTTATAACGTCGGCATGTTTGATGAAGGTTTTTTATTAAAGACAGTTTGTTTAATTTGTTATTTTAGGCAGAATTTTCAAAGAGTTTAGAAGGTTTTTTTAGATAAATATGACAAGGAGATAAAATAGATGTTTACCAAGCTTACATTTGTTAAACACTAGATTCCACGCGGATAATTCCTTGTCCCTCATTTTGATTGAAATTGCGATGTTTCTTGATGATGTACAAATGTAAGCGTGGTGAAACTCATTTTCAAGCCATTGGATATTGTGAGTGTTGTGTGAAGACCTAGTGACAACCCTAGCCTACAAATGAATAATCAAGACCATGTGCGGGTAGTTCGCTAAATTCGTGCCACTAGAAGTTGGCTAGAAAAGTGTAACCTTATACCAAAGACTTCAGGATAGTATTCAACGCTTGCTCGATAAGCGAGCTTCAATTTATATAGGTACAGATTTGTCACTTATGGACCCTTGTAAATATGATGTAGTTTCTAGGCCTTCCAATTTATCTACTAGAAATCCTAGTAGTTTCCTTATGTTGTAAAGTATCGTGGTATATTTTAATTATGGCATCTTAAAATTCAATCTCCGAATTGAAATTTGGCTATTATGCGCCCACTTAACCCTTAACTTGGCAGTGTATCTTAAAAGATACTTTTTGACCCACTTTTTGTATTTTTTTTAAGACAGAATTTTTACAGAAAAACTCCTTGAAACCCGTCTGAGATGGTACGGCCACATAAAAAGAAGAGGAAAAGACCATGTCGTCAATACTGCATTAAACCTTCCGGAACAACCAAGAGGAAAAGGAAGACCAAAATCCACTTGGTGGTCCAGTATCAAAACCGACCTAAGGATCCTGAACATAGCAGAAGAGACAACCCAGAATCGACCACTCTGGAGCAAAATGACAAGGAGACCCGACCCCACGTAGGTGGGATAAGGGAAGGAAGAAGAAGACAGAGGCGAGTAGGCTAGAACGCACGACTTTTTTAAATTTTGCCAAGTTTAGGGTTAAAATAGAGTGATAATTTTGTGTTCCTGGTAACTTACCAAAAACGGCATGGGGATTATTCCTAAATGGCAACTTTCCCTATAGTAGCATTGGGAATTTAACGATAACAACCCATCTGTCTGATAATCGTGAAAGTTTAAATTAATAATATAGAATAAGTTAGATCCTGTAACTGCACACAAAACATATTACGCACACACTAATACCGTACGATATTTTGCTGAAGACGTGGATCATATAACTTATATTGGAAAATGGTGCTTCCATTTTGCTCGCATCCCATAAGTCATAAATCGCCAACAAAATATTTTAAAGCTAATAAATGGGGGTAGTTTGAAGCATAAGGCGAAGATAGCCACTATCGTAAATTATATTGACTGCAAATATTTTATTCAAGTATTACTAAGTAGGTTTATGAAATGGTATTTTTATTGGGATATTCTCATTTCACATAGTATATTACAGTGAG
>JALPQI010013433.1:0-35992 GCA_025490895.1 Thaumatotibia leucotreta | reverse complement strand
ATGTATATAATAATAATAGGTGTGCCATATGTGCCCTTATTTAAAAAAAGATAACCTTTCTCTTCTTTGTGCAGTCGCGTAAGGCTATAGGTACATTCAAAATTAAATATCATGAATCTGTATTGTATATTGAATAGCATATTTATTACATTTTCTCAAACTTACAATGAAATGTTGGCATTACGTACGTCAAATTAAACCAGGAAGTACCATCTCGCTGGTTCAATAATTGAACTTCATAATTATGTAAAGGCATTTCGTAACTACTTTGCAGTCCTAAGACCTGCAAAGTGCCGGAAGGAACGTGCTTTAAAAAGTTAAATACCGGAAGTAACGTGTAAAGTGACAGAAAATCTTGGCATTACACCGTAAAAAAAAGAACTAACTAAAATCTCACTGGGTAAAAGATTGTCTCAGACATATCTCAAATAGTTAAAAAAACAACTTGACGTATAAGTTGTTTTTTTTTTATTATTCTGTAGGTTCGTTTCGTTCTTTGACTTATTTGTTTGCACTTTCGATTTTTTATTTCATGGCAATTTTTAAAAAAGCACTATACAAATCTCGGCGAGAAACATGGTTACAGGCCTCGTATCTCTATCGAGTATATTATCTACTTGGCCTGTAACCCTTCGTTTCCCGTCGTCTATAGTAATGTACTATTGTTGTAAATTAATGGATGTCTGACTAAGACAACAGATAATCGTTTTATGGAAGATTTTACATATCTTATAATAAAAAAATGCTTGTTTCGCCTCTCAGGCGCAAATTTTAGACTTCATGGGCTCGTATACCTATTTTTATCATATTTTTCGAATTTCTTCCTGTAAGGGGCCAAATCTTTGCAGATTTTTACAAATGTTAATACCAGTTTTTACAAATCGTACTTATTTTTATGTAGGTCAGTTATTATGCGTACTAACTGTACCTGTGAGTGTATAGTTCGTGAAATATAAATTGGTAACTTTCTACCTACATTATAGTAAAAATAAACATTCAATTTATATTTCTCGAACTATACCAACCTTCTTCACGAAATATGAATGAGTTAATTAATGTTATTATGAAATCTTTAATTATGTTGATGTTGTAACGATGTTAGATCTTCAAATTAAAATCATTGCCAGTAACATAGCGCATTGGCGATGATTTTAGTTACCTAATTTTATGTTATAGATGAAAATATATAAACTATAAAAGTCATAGTCTTTTATTTTGTCGAATTAAAATAACGTAACAATAAACGATAAGCGATAAGTCGCGTGACCATAATAATGTATGGAAATGGTCACGTGACTTTTTGTACGAACCTGTCATTCTCATTAATTTATTAGTTATCGCTTATCGTATTCGATTGCAGAATGACATCTTAGCTAGGCTTGTAGGTGTCGACGAAACCCGATAGTTTAACCTTTTCAACGCCTTCCCTCTCGCATCAAATTGTGACATATACGCCAGTATCTCTACTAATGCAAGTAATGAACAACGAAAATAAACCTTATTTGTCAGCAAGACAGTTACTTTGACAGAATTCTCGATGACCATTTTAGTGGCTGCTGGCGTGGTAGGCAGGACAACACACGGACGCTTGAAAAGGTTAACTTTAAGTAATACTTAGCACATTCGCTGCAGCATTTAGTTAACATCGCAATCAACCATACTTGGATCGAACAGATCCAATGCCGCAGCAAACGTGTATGAAATAAATAAAACCGTACGATATTCACAATATCCGAACAGATATATCCGTTATGTAAAATTATTTCTGGCCATTGGGGCGGAAAGGTTCTCGAGTGGCGGCGGCCACGTACCGGAAGGCGCAGCGTGGGTAGGCCTCCCACAAGGTGGACTGATGACCTGGTGAAGGTCGCAGGAGTCCACTGGATGCGGGTGGCACAGGACCGGTCATTGTCAATCTTTGGAGTCTATGTTCAGCAGTGGACGTCTTTCGGCTAATATGATGAAGATGATGATAAAATTATTTTCCCAAGGCAGCTTACCTACATTTATCTAACATATATTTTATTGAGGGATGGTGAAAGAGGGCCTCAGTGATGTAATCTGATTAGGAAATATTCTGAATTGTATTAAGATATTTCGCAAAAGGATGCATTTAAATGGTTTTAACAGGCCTGCTACCGCGAATACCGAAGTTTCATAAATTTAGGGAATTTTACTTTGTTACTCCAACGAAGGCGTCATTAGAGTGACAGAGAAAAATCCCCGAAATGCGGATTTCGTAGTTCGCGTTAGGGCCGCTGTCCCCATTCTTTGTTACCTATATAAAGATGCACATATTGTGTGAAACATCAAATTTGTTACGGATCGGAATTAAGTCCACATAGGACCGGACTGTAAATGAAATCACAGGGAGTAAAATGAAACAAAGTAAAGAAAACTTTGTGAACTAATTTTAATACAATAATTTACATCATTTTTTATACTTCATTCAACACAGATACATCAGTATCATCACACGCAACATTTGGTTTTGGAGATGAAAATTCTTTGGCTCAAGAAAATTTTATAGACTAGAACTACAGATACAGATAGACTACAGATATTTTTGAAGACGACAGATCAATTTTGTGTGTAAATCTAATACGGGCGATAAATTAAACCAGGCATTGCATTCATTAGTTCCACAGATTGTTTTTAAGATTTTCGGAGCAGTTGCTGTAGGTTCGAACGTTCCTGAAATTAGCTGTCAACGAGCGTTTAACTAAGAGTGTGTTGCTCTACATTGCGCGCCGAATTATTTTATACGGATAATTATGTTGCTGTAATTTTAAGTAAATGCATCTAAATGTACTTATTATCTCCTAAACTAACCCCCGTTAAGAGCTTTGCCCGTATTAGACTTACACCCTGTATACATTCTTAAATATTTCTTCTTCTTTTTCTGAAAGAATATCCGTTGTGAACATCTCGTAATTTAATGATACCACAAAAACATTATAGGTACAGACAACAAGTAATACCTATATATAAGGTCCTAATTTATTAGTTGCAGATATTTTAACACATGACACTTTACATTAAAATAATTAACTTTAAATATAAATTAAGAAATCTTTTCATGTAACTTTTTTGAATTCATTTTCCTAACAATAAAAATAATTATAATTTCGTCTAAAAAAAATCATCATGTGCATTATCACATGTCACAATAACACTGTCTGTCATGTCATCAAACGATACAATCCAACGGAAAATAACATGACATTGACAATTAAGTATTTAATTTATCGACGTGAAGTGGCCAGTTCCAGTTAAGTGGTACGTAAAAGAGGTACTAGAATCTGTTCAATGAGTTTTCATTTAATAATTACATAAACAGGGTGTTTTTGCGTAGCAAATTTGTTTTTCCGTTTTCTCCAAAAAAATATCGTAAAAGCTATAATGTTTCAGGGTTTAATATACTACAGAGACCGAGTACTATCAGCTGTAAAAATATCTGCATCTAATAAATTAGGACCTTATATAGTATAATTATCCAATCAAGCAAATCATGAATCAATCAGCACCTTATTTCAATGAACACTTTTATTGAAACAAATTAATAACATCTCTGTAATTGCAGATATTAATTTTTTCACCTTTTTTGTGACATAAGACTCAATAAATAGGAAAGCTTCCTTGGTTTCAGGATTTAATTAGAAGCACAAGATACATATTACATACTATGTATACTTGTCAACGAAGCTACGTTGTTGGAGTACTTATATTCTCAAAAGTAAACGCTACGGCGTCAAATTATGTGAATTGGATGTGTCTTGCTCCTTTGATTCTAAATATCTAATAATGGAGTTCTTTCAATGGAGTCTCAATGAGGTAAAATTTCTTTGCATATTTTTTCCCGGATAGGTATGTCCCAATTTACATCAGGGCAATGGATACTAAAGTTCATGCGGACAAAAATATGACTTCATGAAAAACTATATTCTAGATTACCTACATCTATCCTCTGCCGCCGAGACAGTAAAATTTACCAGTGTTTTGATTTAATAGTGTAGGATATAGAATAATTTATTGTATTCGAGAAGACCTTTTAATAGCGACCCTTTATATTTTTTTATAGAACGGCTATAGACAGTGTAGACTATTCTACTCTGGAAGAGGTCAACCTTCTTGGGCAGCACGATTTAGTATTCGAGTGCACTGATGCTTGGGGCCTTATTTGAAGCTAGATTATTAGGTATCGCTTTTGTTCCGAGAGAGAAGATCTCTGTGAGGAGGTTCTGAGAGAGGATCGTGATGTGATGTCGTATTGTTTCAGTCGCATTCTACGCCGTCTACTCGATCATGATCTCAATGTGCACGGAACCCATGCCCTCGTGCCGGTCGTACTTGATGTTGTGCGCCCACGCACGGCACTCCACGTTGATCAGCATGCCCGCTGCAAAAAGGAGCATATAAACATGAAAACTCGCACATGGGGGTAGCCACATTCAAGATTGGTGAGCAGAGATTGATAGTTTGAGTATACAGCATACATACTTAGAGTGATAGCGTATCGTTCATAGAAATGGTTGGTTGAAAAATAGTCTCCCGAGTTTCTTAGTTTTTTTTAAGTTTTACGCAGAAAATGAGCCACGACAATGAAGATATGGTTGGTTTACCTAAGATAAAAAACAAAGTCTTCTAATGTAAAAATAATCAAAATAAACTAAACAAAATGTTAAACAAACTAAGAGGAAAGACTGAAACGAGTATAAGACATTCATAATAGGTCGTTGTCAGATTTTGGTTATCGCTTTTTCGGAGGATATACCTAAGTAAGGTGTTCCTGTACTAATTCTGGGATAAAGCAATCCACGGTACAATTAGGTTCACTGGTCATCAACCGTATTTAATTAAATCATAACATAGATTTATACAAGCTCTTAATTTTTCTCCACCGAGTGGACAACTTTTGTTTTAAGGACTGACAATGACTCTAATACAAAAAAACCCGAAGGCAGCAGTGTGAGCCTCATTCTTAGACCCGCAAAGTAAAAACTTTGCTACGCTCTTAACTACAATGTGCTTGTTACTGTACGGAAAACATATAAGATTCAATAATGAAGACACTCGGACACTTACTTTTAGGCCTCATAAAGTGGACAGCCACCAGCGGGCTGAGATACCCCTCCTGGTTGGTGTACGGGAAGTAGTACCCTGGGAACCCTCGCTTCGGCAGGTACTGGATGGGGCCGATGTTCTCCCGGTCTGCCGGGTTCTCGCCCTGGCATGACACCCACACCATGTTGAGCTGAGGAGAATAAACAGGCTTCGTCGTAAAAACTTGGAAAGAGGAGTGTTTTAACATGAAGCATGCCCAGAAAGCAGTATTTGCTATAAATTTAACTCCATAGCAAAGAGCTGCCTTAAGTTCTAGACAAAAGGCGGTTTTATGCTGCAGAGTTTCATAGCAAATATTGCTTTTTACACTAGGACGGCAGTATGTAAGTCTTGGGGCTAAAATTTGTTAGTCAAAGTCAAATGATTCTTTATTCAAATAGGAATACCTAATGTCCTTTAGAAAGGTTTTTACTGAACAGTTCAAAGCGGCATAAGTTTACACAATGGAAATGTTCAGCTCAGTTCAATACTTTATGATGTCATTCAAATAGCATTATGACCCTCAAACTGCGCCCACGCTGCCTATTCACTTCTGCACAGGTTAAAGCTGGATTCCTCCAGTGGTACCCGGATTCCGCTTTTGGTGATCACCAGGCTCGTTATCAAATCATCTTTCATGAGAGCGAGAAGCTCTCACATCGATCTCGTGAAAGATGGTTATAACAACGTGTCTGCATTGAATGTCTTCCTTTTTTGAGTGGTAGTCTTCTTTAGTATCTTCTGAATCTTCTTCTTATATTAAAGATCTTGGCCCTTGTCGGTGGAGTGATTACCATTTTTCTCTCGCCTCCGTAAATTTTTTGACGTCTTGTGGCAACAGTCTTTTTTATTTGGTGGAAATATGTGAACCTTGGCGTTTCTCTGTCGCTTCTTCCCTCAATTACTCTTCCGGATGTTGAGAAATAAATCATCGTTTCTAATCAGATGGCCAAACATTGTCTCTCTTCTGAGTATTGGCTGCTATTTTGAATCAATACAAAAAATTGATAATTATTTTTTTATGACAACCATAATATAAAACTATGCCATGTGGCGCAGTTAGGATACACTTGTTACCACCCCAAATCTTCCCGTGGGTGTCGATAGAGTCATAAAGTTACTTAGTTCTGTGGTCAGAGTCGACTAAGGGATTGAAGTGTAACTGAATATTAGTTTATAGAAGATTGAGGATGAGTAGCAGTATCATCATAGTGGATTACACAAAAGATCCCAATGGGTCGAAGTGTATCCGTAAGGGCCCCACCAATAAGATAAGATCATCATAGTGGATATACTACTACGATCGTCTATTCGCTTAACCAGCATGGCAATTATGGGCAAATACTCTTCTAATGAATTAATACACCTGTTAATAGGCGAGGCCGTAACGCCCGTAACCAACAGTGGACTTAAAGAGGCTGATGAAATGATAATAATTATGGTACTTACATTCTGTTTATCAAAAGCTGTCATATTTCTGACATGGCTCTTCAAATCCTCAGGCATATCCTTGGGCAGATGATCCGAGCTGTTGTAGTAAGCAGTATCATTACAGTGGATATACTACCTACTACGATCGCCTATTCGCTTGACCAGCATGGCGATTATGGGTAAATGCCTTCCTAATGCGTCTATATACATAGTTAATAGGCAAGGCCGCAACCAGTATTGAACTGATGATGATATGATAATATGGTACTTACATTCTGTTTATCAAAAGCTGTCATATTTCTGACATGGCTCTTCAAATCCTCAGGCATATCCTTGGGCAGATGATCCGAGCTGTTGTAGTACTTCGGTTTCCAGCCGTAGATTTTGTTCAGCTTGAGAAACACGCATGGGGTGGACTTGTTGTATGCAAAGTTGTTGGACTCCACGCAGGGGAACCAGGCTGCGGCGTTTATGTCTACGTCGCACACCTGGAGTATAAAAACGCAGCATTAAGTAAGTTAATGGAGACACACCTGGAGTATAAAAACGCAACATTAAGTTAATGGAGACATGATTCAAATAAAGACTGTTTTAGGTGGCTAAACTCGGTTTTAGCAATTAAACAAGAACTTTTCTGCATGATGCTTATTAGCATTAACTCTTTAACGGACAAGACTCAAAAACATCGTGGGTTTAAGCTTCAACGCCGTATAACAAAAAAATACAAAAAGATAGTGCTATAAAGTGGTCGTTTTTGAGACCGATGCCCTATAAAGAGTTAATATTTTGAACTTTGATTAATAAAATAAAAACATATTCTAGGGATAAGAGGAATTTGGAACACTGGATAGGAAATTAGAGTGCAATTGATTGCCTAGTGGACTAGCTATTGCTTGCAGAAGCGGTGGTGGCTCAGTGGTTTAGACGTTTGACTTTCAATCCGGAGGTCGTGGGTTCAAATCCTGGCTCGTACCAACGAGTTTTTCCGAAACTTATGTACGGAATATCAGATGATATTTACCATTAACTTTCGGTGAAGGAAAACATCCTGAGGAAACCTGCATACATCCGCGAAGAAATTCAAAGGTGCATGTGAAGTTCCCAACCCGCTTAGGGCCAGCGTGGGGACTATAGCCCAATCCCTCTCATGTATGACAGGAGGCCTGTGCCCAGCAGTGGGACATTATATAGGCTAATATATATACATAAAATATAAACTAATGACTTCAAGAAAAGGCTTCAGTGGCTCGAAATTTCTTTACAACTTTTGTAGAATGTCCAGGGAAGCTTTACAATTTCAATGTGTAATATGATATGATTCACTAACTGCAACGGGATAATAGGAAATAGGGTGTATGATAGGATGAAGATGAGATGACTACTCACACTATCCTTTATACGCGTGGATTGCGTGGTCAGTAACTTAAATATTAATAAATTTTACGAGTAATATAAGTTTACCTTTCCTGGTGGAGGCGGTTGCTTGTCGCATGTGTGTGTATTGCGTCCCGCTCCGACTTTTTTGCTATCTCGTTTGTAAGCTGAAAAAGACGTTTACGCATTTCAGTGATTAATTGCTGTTTTTTGAATTATGTTCCTTTCTTTGGAAAGAACTACTGCTTATAGTCAGAATTAAATTGTGTATCATCTTCAGAATATAAATCATTTCTTTGCCTTTGGCCTAAAAGTTTTACCATGGTTTTACCTTTTGATCGCCCTGATACAAAATGACACCATGCAGATCAGAGTTTGCATTATAATAATAAATAAATATAAAAAAAAGTATTTTTCTTATTTATCAGACTCCAGTGTGGTGAGCTTAATTGTCTGGCATATCAGACTATGTCGGAAAAACGTTAAAAATACTTGGCCCTTTTCGTAGACATACTCATAAACTCACCTTCCAAAAACTTCTTTATCTCCTTCACCCAGAACTGCTGGCTGCCGATATCGTTCCCTTTATACCAGATGACGCTGCTAGCCACGTCAGAGGGGGTGGGTCTGAAGCCAAGGCCAGGGTTGGTGCCGATGATGCTCTTCTCGAGCTGCCACATGGGCTGCCGCGAGTCCAGGAGCTGCAGGAAAGTCCACATGCAGATGGCGACGAGAATCGCCAGGGCAGAGTAGAAGATGAAGTAGAATAGGGCTATCTTGGCTGCGGAAGAAACGATAGGTTTTTTTAGTCTGTTATATTTAGAAATGCTCTTTTTTGAAGTTCATTTTTCTTTAAGAAATGCCTACTTAGAAAGTGCCAAAATGTAACGAATTACTTTTCTTAAATTAGTGGGTTTACCAAGACAGTCACTTACTCTCAGTAACTAGAAAGCCTTTTAAAATTGTATGAGCATTAATACTTTTATTATATTATTCCTTGCTACTCATACAGTTGAGATAACTGATGTTGTCTGTATCCAATGACTCTTGGTCCGATATCAACGTTGATATAAAATTGTACAAAATGTGCTTAACTAACCTGTTTGAATTGGTTGATGAAAAATGTATTTTATTACCTAGAGTTTGTTCCAAGCTTTAAGAAAATGAGGTTCTTAGGGGTACATTACATACCTGAATAAATAGGCTCACTTACACAATCTGACACTATTACGAGAATCAAGACTGTAATCAGCTCTCCACTCGATCTGCATTTGATAGTCTCAGGGTTTAATCTCAACCCATCTTACTCGTATCTTTCACCAATTTCACAATGCATTATTACAAATCAAAGAGTTTGCTGATGTCTGGGAGTGCAATATATAGGGAAATACCCCGAAATTTGGAAACACAGCTTCAACGCCATAGGACATACAAAACGTATCCAAAAAGCGGCGTGACGTAAGATCAAATCTAGCGCTCGTCTCGTCTGGCAGGAAGCCCTCATTGGCTCAATTGCCGCGGCGTCCGGCGCGTGCGCACCAGTTTACCTCAAGGATTAACAGTTCTAAGATTCCTGTTGAAAGTTGAGAAGACCACTAAGTTGGTATAATCATCTTAACGGTGAACAAAAACATCGTGAGAACTTCAAGGATGTGTGAGAAGTTCTGAACAAGTATTGGGCCAGCGTTGGAAAATAAGCACGTTTGATACCGAGTTGCGGAAAATGGCCAGTTAGCCTACCGCGAAATATGAATAGTTAATGAAAAAATGTATAGGTACTATGTCAAAAGTTGACCAATAATATAACATTTCAATTGTGACTAATCAGTAATAAGTTAATTCCAAACTGCTTAATAAATCACGGGAATTAAAGTTTTTATGTTATTTCCATTTCGATATTCATCATGTGGATCGATTGCAATAAGTATGTAACAAAAAAATTTACATAGTTAAAGCCCTGTAATGAAAAACAAAAAACGTCTTAATTTTTGATATATACGAAGTTATTCGTGTAACAACTTTTGCCACTGAAAATGGCGACAAATATTTTTTTTCCATGAGCGATCAACAATACGAACATAAATATTTTAAACTTGTTCCCTTTTACTACTGCTGAAGGTTGTTAGACAGAGTTTGTATGACTAACTTACTTACTTACTTACTTACTAACTTTCGTAACACAACTGACATGATTGCGATTTTGATTTTGATTAAGAACTTAACTAATGTAGAATTTTTCAGCAATCGGATCCCGCGATAATTTAATAAAATGCAATAAAAACAATTTTTACTTACACCAACAGCCCAGTCCTCCCACAGAACTGCCTGGTCTTCGGGTTCCAGATGAACTGCTGCACCTTCTGCCCCACCGTGAGCGACGGCTCCTTCTCCTTGTAGTACAGGTTGAACCGCTCCAGGCTGTTCAGGTCTGAGGGACGCTTCTTCACCGTCATCTCGGGGTTTGTCCCTTCCTGAAGGAAGACAGTTTACTTACACCAACTGCCCCCAGTCCTGCCACAGAACTGCCTGGTCTTCGGGTTCCAGATGGACCGTTGCACCTTCTGCTCGCCGTGAGCGACGGCTCCTTCTCCTTGTAGTACAGGTTGAACCGCTTCAGACTGTTCAGGTCTGAGGGACGCTTCTTCACCGTCATCTTGGGTGTCCCTTCCTGTTGGAAGACAGTTTACTTACACCAACTGCCGCCAGTCCTCTCACATAACTGCCTGGTCCTTCTCCTAGTAGTACTGGCTGAATTGCTTCAGGATGTTCAGATTTGACGGGTGGTATCCTGCCTTTTCTCCGAAAATTGTATTGTGGAATTTTACTTCCCAACCAACTTTTTGCAGAAGTATCATTCGGCCGAATAACTTTTGGCAATGACAGAGAAAAGGCAGAGAACCCTGAGGGACGCATCTTCACCGTCATCTTTGCTTTTGTACCTTCCTGTCGGAAGACAGTTTACTTACACCAACTGCCTCCAGTCCTCCCACAGAACTGCCTGGTCTTCGGGTTCCAGATGAACCGCTGCACCTTCTGCCCCGCCGTGAGCGACGGCTCCTTCTCCTTGTAGTACAGGTTGAACCGCTCCAGGCTGTTCAGGTCAGAGAGACGCTTCTTCACCGTCACCTCGGGGTTTGTCCCTTCCTGAAGGAAGACAGTTTACTTACACCAACTGCCACCAGTCCTCCCACAGAACTGCCTGGTCTTCGGGTTCCAGAGGAACCGCTGCACCTTCTGCCCCGCCGTGAGCGACGGCTCCTTCTCCTTGTAGTACAGGTTGAACTGCTTCAGGCTGTTCAGATTTAACGGACGGCATCCTTTTCTCCGAAAATTGTATTGTCGAATTTCACTTCCCATCCAAATTTTCGCAGAAGTATCATTCGGCCGAATAACTTTTGGCAATTAATTATTTCGCAACCATTTTATTTGCCAACCCCATAGTTGGAAAATTACCAACTAGATTAGGTTAGGTTAAGTTAGATTATATAAAGTTGGGAAATGAAATTCGGCCAAATGATACTTCTGCGTAAAGTTGGTTGGGAAGTGAAATTCGACAATACCTATAATTTTCGGCGAAAAGGCAGAGAACCCTGAGGGACGCTTCTTCACTGTCATCTTCGCTTTTGTCCCTTCCTGTTGGCAGACAGTTTACTTACACCAACTGCCCCCAGTCCTCCCACAGAACTGCCTGGTCTTCGGGTTCCAGATGAACCGCTGCACCTTCTGCCCCGCCGTGAGCTTCGGCTCCTTCTCCTTGTAGTACAGGTTGAACCGCTCCAGGCTGTTCAGGTCTGAGGGACACTTCTTCACCGTCATCTTGGGGTTTGTTCCTTCCTGAAGGAAGACAGTTTACTTACACCAACTGCCGCCAGTCCTCTCACATAACTGCCTGGTCCTTCTCCTAGTAGTACTGGCTGAATTGCTTCAGGATGTTCGGATTTGACGGGTGGTATCCTGCCTTTTCTCCGAAAATTGTATTGTCGAATTTTACTTCCCAACCAACTTTTCGCAGAAGTATCATTCGGCCGAATAACTTTTGGCAATGACAGAGAAAAGGCAGAGAACCCTGAGGGACGCATCTTCACCGTCATCTTCGCTTTTGTCCCTTCCTGTTGGAAGACAATTTACTTACACCAACTGCCCCCAGTCCTCCCACAGAACCGCCTGGTCTTCGGGTTCCAGATGAACCGCTGCACCTTCTGCCCCGCCGTGAGCTTCGGCTCCTTCTCCTTGTAGTACAAGTTGAACCGCTCCAGGCTGTTCAGGTCTGAGGGACGCCTCGTCACCGTCATCTTGGGGTTTGTCCCGTCCTGATGAAGACACTTTACTTACACCAACTGCCCCCAGTCCTCCCACAGAACTGCCTGGTCTTCGGGTTCCAGATGAACCGCTGCACCTTCTGCCCCGCTGTGAGCGACGGCTCCTTCTCCTTGTAGTACAGGTTGAACCGCTCCAGACTGTTCAGGTCTGAGGGACGCTTCTTCACCGTCATCTCGGGGTTTGTCCCTTCCTGTTGGAAGACAGTTTACTTACACCAACTGCCCCCAGTCCTCCCACAGAACTGCCTGGTCTTCGGGTTCCAGATGAACCGCTGCACCTTCTGCCCCGCCGTGAGCGACGGCTCCTTCTCCTTGTAGTACAGGTTGAACTGCTTCAGGCTGTTCAGATTTGACGGACGGTATCCTGCCTTTTCTCCGAAAATTGTATTGTCGAATTTCACTTCTCATCCAACTTTTCGCAAAAGTGTCATTCGGCCGAATAACTTTTGGCATTTAATTATTTCGCAACCATTTTATTTGCCAACCCCATAGTTGGAAAATTACCAACTAGATTAGGTTAGGTTAAGTTGCATTATATAAAGTCGGGAAATGAAATTCGGAGAAATGACACTTCTGCGAAAAGTTGGTTGGGAAGTGAAATTCGACAATACCTAAAATTTTCGGCGAAAAGGCAGAGAACCCTGAGGGCCGCTTCTTAACTGTCATCTTGGCTTTTGGTTCATCCTGTTGGAAGACAGTTTACTTACACCAACTGCCCCCAGTCCTTCCACAGAACTGCCTGGTCTTCGGGTTCCAGATGAACCGCTGCACCTTCTGCCCCGCCGTGAGTGACGGCTCCTTCTCCTTGTAGTACAGGTTGAACTGCTTCAGGCTGTTCAGGTCTGAGGGACGCTTCTTCACCATCATCTCGGGGTTTGTCCCTTCCTGATGGAAGACAGTTTACTTACACCAACTGCCCCCAGTCCTCCCACAGAACTGCCTGGTCTTCGGGTTCCAGATGAACCGCTGCACCTTCTGCCCCCCCGTGAGCGACGGCTCCTTCTCCTTGTAGTACAGGTTGAACCGCTTCAGGCTGTTCAGGTCTGAGGGACGCTTCTTCACCGTCATCTTGGGTGTCCCTTCCTGTTGGAAGACAGTTTACTTACACCAACTGCCGCCAGGCCTCTCACATAACTGCCTGGTCCTTCTCCTAGTAGTACTGGCTGAATTGCTTCAGGATGTTCAGATTTGAAGGGTGGTATCCTGCCTTTTCTCCGAAAATTGTATTGTCGAATTTTACTTCCCAACCAACTTTTCGCAGAAGTATCATTCGGCCGAATAACTTTTGACAATGACAGAGAAAAGGCAGAGAACCCTGAGGGACGCTTCTTCACTGTCATCTTGGCTTTTGTCCCTTCCTGTTGGAAGACAGTTTACTTACACCAACTGCCCCCAGTCCTCCCACAGAACTGCCTGGTCTTCGGGTTCCAGATGAACCGCTGCACCTTCTGCCCCGCCGTGAGCTTCGGCTCCTTCTCCTTGTAGTACAGGTTGAACCGCTCCAGACTGTTCAGGTCTGAGGGACGCTTCTTCACCGTCATCTTGGCGTTTGTCCCTTCCTGTTGATAGGCAGAAAAGAGAGATGAATGAGTTCTGACTGAGTTTCATAATACCGCGTCCGAGCAATATTTTTGACGAATTCCTATAGATTGTGGCCAATTGGTTTTTATTAATTAATTATTATGGAACAGGCGACATTAGTCAACAAAATTTCAGGACTGTTTTTGAAGGACAATTTTGTATAGCTTGCGACTTTCATTTGTTTGTAGATTGATTTAAACTCTCACGATTTTCACACAATGCAAGCGACAAATTGCCTTCGTTTAATATTGTCCTAACGTTTCAGGCATGACGTTACGCATGTGGCCGCAGGAAGTCCATAACCGTTAAAATAAGATTAAGAGATCTCTAAGGCTTTACTTAGGGACCAAAGCTGCAAGTGCTCCTTCTAATTTGCTGTTGTACAAAATTACAATTTAACTTTCTTCTTAACGAATCTTTTTTCTTAACGAATTTGGCATAGTCATAGTCTGTTTTCGTATCATGATAATGTCGCAGAAACCTTATTTTGCATCATTATTAACATCTCGAAAATTAGTTAAAGTCGAAAATTAAGTTCACATACTGATAAATATGACTAGGCCCCTACATTTACTCGTAAATGATACCGCAAAGGATTCGCATATACTTAACCACTCACGTGCTTTGATTTTTGCGATAGACTCTTTGTCTATGTAAAATATGAGTGATGACATGTAACAAAAGCTACATGAAGCAAGTGAGTGGTTATCGCTGGCTGTGTGACTCGACCTCGTATAAAGGCTTACGAGGTTGTGTCAGATAAATATATTTCCATACAAAATGCGTACATTTGATATACGAGGATGAGTCATACACTCTGGATAGTTGAGTCACACAACCATCGTTATATACAATTATTCCAAAACAGGGAGAATCGAAATCGAAACAAAGTTTGGTTGGGGATAGTATACCCATATGCGACTGACATTCGAATTTGTAACAACGAAATGTCATCTATTATTGGTCACTTATGAGTTAGGCCGGCCTTATACATCCGGAATCAGAATGTGAATTAATACTCTTAGGCCGGCCGGCCTTACACATCCGGAATCAGAATATGAATTCATATTATGAATATTTACTTTGTAAGGCCGGCCTTAGGTTAGGTAAGGTAACTATATGAATATTTTTCTTGCCTGCAACTTTACTAAATTGATTTACACACTGAACGTCTTATATCGCGGAATCAATTGCCATCGTGCAGTTTTCGATTGAGACGCGTCTATTGAAACTAGTTATGAACATTTGGACAATTGTAACGAATAATAATACAAACTACTAGAAGTCAATGGAAATAGAAGACGCACAGTATAGCGCGGTGACCGGTGACAACAGTAAGATTACATTTGACCATCCCAACTCTTCCCGTGGGCGGCGTAAGAGTCGGATAAGGGATTGACCATTTATTTATCGAGGATTGATGGGCAAGAGCATCATGAATTATGATTAAATTCAATTTCAATTTTGTCCACTATAATGGACAAACTACTGCGATCGCTAACCCGCTTGCCCAGCGTGGTGATCATGGGTATTTACCTCCTAACGCGTCCACAGTCCAGTCTAGTCCAGGACTGATATTGGCTGATGATGAGTCTGATAATTGGTAAATTCGTTAAGTTTAAGAAGGGGAAAGTCAAATCGAACAGGGTTGTCAATTGAAAATGATCACTTTCCAATGTTGCTCTATTGTGGGCGAGGTCACAGCACTTCACAAGATATATGTCTGTGACCCTGTCTATCTATATAAAAATAAACCGGCCAAGTGCGAGTTGGATTAGCGCACAAAGGGTTCCGTATTATTGATACATATATATGAATAATCCATATTAACTAGGTGAACAACCGAAACGGCACGGAATGGCTTTATTCTTACATATAGTTGTTTTAGTGCAGATGGTGCCTTTTCTAGGCTCTAGTGCGAGAAGTGGCTCATTTTACGTCAGGTTCAAAACTTCGGAGGGCCATCTGTACTAAAAAACGTCGTACGAGACACGTGCAAAAAGGAAATTCGTAACTCGTGTCCATTTAAGCACTCCCTTCGGTCGTGTTTTAAAACATCGCCATTCGTTTCGGATTTCCAGTTTTTCGCACTTGTGTCGTAATGTACTATTCTATTTAAATTTTATTACTATTGAAGTAAAAATACAATTGAGGACCTATTTTGTAAATATTTCCCATCGGTTGTCATTATTGATATCGAGGCAAATATCGTTTGTTGTGTGAAGGCCTAATCTTTATTTTATTTTGTGTGCTATCACGATTTTTGAGATAAAGGTGACAGACAGACGGACAGACAGCGGAGTTTTAGCACTAGGATTCCGTATTCATCGGACCCCAAACAAACTGAGAAATCACAGTCATGTAATTCACGACACATACTCACTTAATGCAGCATAATGATCACTCAATCTATTAAATGCCGTCATTGAAAGTATGATAATGAGATAGGAAACTTGTACCTTTCACTGACTTATCTTTTCACTCCATTATGTATTCTGTAAAAGTATCATAATTACGTAAGATATAGGTATAAAAAACTAGACTGACCTAGTGTTTAAGTGGGGTCCTGCGGGCAGCTGCGGAGCGACTGCGCTCGCGCAAAAGGGAGCGCGGGGCAGGATAATGGGACGGTTCATGCTGAAAGTAACCAACTCCACCGTGATAATACTTTTTTTTGGAATCAAATGAACGCCAATGTTTTTACACACTATTTTTTCTTGTTGTGCATGATATCTTCTAAAATTTAAAACTTTTTGTCAATACCAAAAACAAAACCTAAAAAGACCGAGAAAGATGAGATGAGAATTTATTGCATTAATATAGCAATAAATTAGGTATAAGGTATTTCTACGCAATCATATTCGCTATAATTATAGCTAGAGGATTGCTATGTTATTTGTTTAATCATCGATCGATGGAAAACAGTGTTGACAGTCAATTAACCATAAAAGAGTAAGTAGTTTAATTTCCAGTCGGATAGACAAAGTTATTCATTTGGTGATCATTAGCAGCGTCTATAAACCTATGTTACGACTTGTTCACATAGGTATGTAGACTGGCGAATCTAGTTTTACCGTTGTTTTATCCCAAAATTAGTACACGAATTCCTTAAGTTTAGACATGTCCACCGAAAAAACGATAACCTAAATCGGACAGATGATAATGGTGCCGTTTCAACTGTTTTTTTATGGAGAATTATTGCGATTTTGGATACCTAAAATATGTATTCAAGTGTTAGATTTTGTTGTCTAACAGATACAATAGCTCGTAACTACTATTAAACTAAACTACTAATGGTCGATTACCAAATTAATAATGATGGCTGCCTGAAGGCAAGTAAAAACTTAGAACTCTTAGAAGACTAACGCAGACGTTGTGCATTTTTTTTCATTATCATAAATATCATTTATTACTTTACAACAAATTAGACTAGCGGCCCATGCTGAAAAAAATATGGGTCATTTGAACCACCAGGTGACCTATCTAGAACGATATAAGAGCATAAAATAATAAGATTCAGCACTATGCCGTCACTTGTAAGCTGTCCAACTGACTCCTGGTGAGAATTTAAAAGTACAGGTAGAGTGAGTACATTTTGGTCATATATTTTTGTACGGCATTCTTACCACCGATAGATCCATGAAAAATAATAAGAAAACACACAGTGCCGTACAAAAATTGTGCGCCACAAAGTCAGATTTTTTTTTTATTTTCCGACAATCAACATGGTAAATTTGGTCATTTGATTTTGTACGGCATCTGTGTCATATTATTTCAATACTGCTTCTAATCCATTATTCCGCAACGCCGTACAAAAATCATGTGACAAGGGGAAAAATCGAGGGTTGCAATCCCTTCTCTTTCCGTGGTCCAGGGGGTGATTTGACACAACATGAAATAAAGGGTCTAGCAGGATAAGCTAACAAGAGTTGCCCCCTCAAGGGATTTGGTTGTAATTTGAGGTGCAGTAGTGGGAAGCCCTAAGAACACTGGATGCGTAATATCAGCCTCCGATCTTCTTTTGTTTCAGACTTATTCACGAAAATGTCATAAATCATGGTAATCTTCAAACTGTGATATTAACTAAACCAAGTAAGCGAGATTGACCAAATAAATTCAGAATTAAAGAGCGTGAAATGGGGTTCATAATGCATATTTTTAAAGACATTCATATCTTCAAACTTGGATGAAAAAAAAAATGTTTTTTTTTTTTCGGTTATATTTTTTGCCACTTCTCGCAGAGGCACAACTACCAAAAAAATTACTTAATAAGCCACAACTGACAACTACGTATACATTTAAAAAGATTTCGAAAAATCATGGTGCGTCATGTCAAAAAAAAATTACGAACGTATGTTTTCGCACCATCTGTACAAGAACACGACAATCATTGATAAATCACTTCCCTTTCTGATGAAAATATTGCCCTTAAAACGAAATGTGAATATTGTGGAATTGAATACAGTCATACTTGGGACCATGAAGAGTATGATTCTGTAAATATAGAAGAATTGTATTGTTCTGATTGCTCTACTGAATTATTTGTTGAAATGGAATGGTAATAAAAATGATTTATCAATGATTGTCGTGTTCTCGTACAGATGGTGCGAAAACATACGTTCGTAATTTTTTTTTTGACATGACGCACCATGATTTTTCGAAATCTTTTTAAATGTATACATAGTTGTCAGTTGTGGCTTATTAAGTAATTTTTTTGGTAGTTGTGCCTCTGCGAGAAGTGGCAAAAAATATAACCGAAAAAAAAAACATTTTTTTTTTCATCCAAGTTTGAAGATATGAATGTCTTTAAAAATATGCATTATGAACCCCATTTCACGCTCTTTAATTCTGAATTTATTTGGTCACTCTCGCTTACTTGGTTTAGTTAATATCACAGTTTGAAGATTACCATGATTTATGACATTTTCGTGAATAAGTCTGAAACAAAAGAAAATCGGAGGCTGATATTACGCATCCAGTGTTCTTAGGGCTTCCCACTACTGCACCTCAAATTAAAACCAAATCCCTTGAGGGGGCAACTCTTGTTAGCTTATCCTGCTAGACCCTTTATTTTGAAAGTATTTTATGCATAGATAATACTTTTTCATATGCCGTATATTTTCGTTGGTCCAAAGGGAAAAAAAACTGTACAAAATGTAAGGTGATTTTTTTTTATACGGCATTTAGATATTTTATTTTTACTAATTGTCATAGTCTTTTCTTGATTCTAGGTTCCTAGTTAGAAACTATAAAAGTGATGACGTCATATGTAAATAAATCTTTACATCTTAAATTTGTACGTAAGACTTGGATTTTGACAAATACATATTTATGTTTCAGAAAATAATAGATAAGTTAATTCGGACGTCGATGAAGACGTTGATTCCGATAACAACTGAGTAACTGATTCCAATACTGAATAAATTTATCTAATTTCTTAAAAAAATATATTATTATCATAAAATATATAGATTTTTTCTAAAAAATATTGTTTTATTTGTTGAAATCATTACAATTAAACAAATCAATTATATATTATATGTATGTATCAATAACGTTTGAAGTATATATTAAACCAAAAAGTATACATAACTGTTGATACTGGGATTTTTCATTTTCAATTCTTGGACATAATATACACAACGTTTCAATTCTGCTTGACGTCATAGTGATTTTATCATATTATCGATTGTTCTCTTCAAAAATATGTTGATACCGCACTGCATCAGATGGCCATAAAGTACCCTTAAAATTGTAGCGTGACTTTCATCAGCCTAAAATATATGGTCTGCATAAAAATGTACGGCATTATTTTTTCCTAATTTATCTATGTTAATGTTATTTAAAACAAGGGATAAAATGTAAAAAACTGCTATATTTCATTAATCTATGATATTTATACTTTTACATTTCAGCTTTTGTATTTCTCTATAATTCTTTTTAGAACGGTTTATTTTGAACGGAAATGCTATGTAACGATTGTATTTTACAACATCATGTTAAAAAAGAAGTTCCCGTACAGTATCAAATGATTTTACAGCTGTAAAAATCAAGGATACGATGAAAAGAAGATGATTATTGATATACATTCAAATGGACTATCATTTTTTGACGGCATTATTTATAATAGTACTTTTGAGTGCTAGATAATGTTTTGGAACCGATGCCATACTTTTTCAAATCACCCCCTGGACTACGGAAAGAGAGGGGATTGCAACCCTCGATTTTTTCCCCTTGTCGCATGATTTTTGTACGGCGTTGCGGAATAATGGATTAGAAGCAGTATTGAAATAGTATGACACAGATGCCGTACAAAATCAAATGACCAAATTTACCCTGGTGATTGTCGGAAAATAAAAAAAAAATCATACTTTGTTGGCCACAATTTTTGTACGGCACTTTGCGTTTTCTTATTATTTTTCATGGATCTATCGGTGGTAAGAATGCCGTAGAAAAATATATGACCAAAATGTGCTCACTCTACCTGTACTTTTAAATTCTCACCAGGAGTCAGTTGGACAGCTTACAAGTGACGGCATAGTGCTGAATCTTATTATTTTATGCTCTTATATCGTTCTAGATAGGTCACCTGGTGGTTCAAATGACCCATATTTTTTTCAGCATGGGCCGCTAGTCTAAATGTTTTATCTTGGATAATGACATCCGCTGCCCCCTCACAACCAGTACCTGACCGAGAATTGTTCGAATCACTGTTACATAAAAGTACCTAAGCAATTGATTTGCAAATAACCTTTACCTTGCTACTAAATATACTAAATATTGGGTCATAGACATCCATTCACGTGTCTCCTTATGCAAGTATGCACATATTTAGGTACTCAATGATAGGGTTGTGAACCTAAGTTTTCTACTATTTATTTTTTGTACTAATCGTACCTCGTATCCGTGTAAAGAAGATATGTAATTCTTCTAGATCCGAAATAAATAATTATTATTTTCCTCTGAAACAATTGTCCAAAGGAGAGACATGCTTTTCTGAACCAGTTTTTTTATTATTTTGGAAAATAGATTTGAATATTTAATGCAAATGATACAGAAAACTGTATTGATGTTTCTAAATAATTATTTTGTCAGTTAGACCAATATTGGACACGTATTATTTTATATCGTTATCAAGCAATTCTACAAATCGAAAGCGATTCAAAGTTCGGGGTGACGAAAATCGTGTGATCGAAAATCTGCAGTACTGTGACGTCACCTGGAACTTTAACGTGTTTTATTTGAAATAGCAAGCCGTGTGGTGAAGGCAGAAAGGAAAGAATACATTTGTCACCACCCCAACTCCTCCTGCGGGTGTCGTAAGAGACGACTAAGGGATTGAAGTGTCACTGACCATATTTGATTAAAGATTGATGATGGGCAGCAGCGTCATCATAGTGGACACATTACTGCGATCGCCAATCCGCTTGCCCAACGTGGCGATTATGGGCATTTACCTCCTAATGCGTCTATACGCATAGTTAATAGGAGAGGCCTACGTCCAGCAGTGGACTATCATAGGCTGATGATGATGGATTTGTAATAGCGTTATTTTTTATTTCATTCAGTAAATAAAATGAATGGTCCACGGAAATAACAAGTCTATTCAATTCAAATTTCAGAAGGAAAATCAACCTTACTCGTAATAAATTATGGTGCAAATTTGCCCTGACTTTTAGAAGGACTAAACATGTTCTTTCCGTGGACCCTTCAAATGTCGTGTTCAATTGTTTTTACATTAAATTACATTACTTTTGTAGATGGGTAACCCTACTTACTTAGCGCATCGATCAGGGAACGCAAGGATGATCACCTTTGTATTTTTTATAGATGTCAAGAGTGATGTAGGTACACAGTAGTCCATCAGTGTAGTCTCCCACACAAAGACTCCACATCTGAATAGCGCTACACAATTAACTGACCACTCTTGATCTTTATTCGTAAGACATAAGGTCTATAACATAGCCATTTTATCCGTTTAGAGGAAACGTTGATTGTCGTACTTGTACGCTTCCTCCCGACCTCCCGTGGAAACTGGATAAATCGAGCACTATTTAGGACGATAATCACGCTTTTTAGGGTTCCGTACAATGAACGATGGTTTATTAAAGCTATTTGATTGTTTGCTACTTAAAAACTTACGTTATTTAAGATTATATTTAAGTTTATCGAAATAGAATGATTATTGTATTACTATGTCGTGATTAACAATATTTATTCGACATATTCCTTGTTTTTTTGCTATTACTTTTTAGGCTAAATCTAATACACGTCAAGAAGTAGATATTCGTTTGTGCTTTTTAACCGACTTCAAAAAAGGAGAAGGTTCTCAATTCGACTGATTTTTTTTTTTTTGTTGTATGTATGTTACCCGATATCTCCGAGAATAGTAAACCGATTTTAAAATTTCTTTTTGTGATCGAACGTGTATCGTGTATTACCCCGAGATGGTCCCGTTGGCACCAAGTTGCGTCTGATGATGGGATCTTGGAGAAATCGAGGGATCTCTTCAATTGTTATAGGTACGGTCAACTACAAAGAGATGTATCCACGTTAGTCTTACAAAATGAAGTAAATTTTAATTTGCCATAATGAATTACCCTTGGTTAGTGACATTTCTAGTAGCAATCAAACCTTACATTATCATCGACCCGTTTAATATACAACGATAATGTATCCCACTATGTTTCCTTTTAATTTATACTTACAAACCTCTTTTATTATCTACCTATATGTATTGACAAATTCAGGTAAACTTCTAATGTTACAAAGAAATGTACCAAAAAAAAAAATTAAATTCAGAATATAATTCAAACAAAACATTTTAAAATTAGGAAACAAAAAAGTCTAATAGAAATACCTACTCGGATGAATGCAATAAATTATAAAGAAATTTTAGAAGACGTGTTGATGCCCACCGCTAAAAATGTATTCGGAGACGGATTATTAACTTTGATACAGGATAATTCGTCAGAGCACAAATCGCGTATTGTCCAAACTTGGATTGAAAACCAGGACGACCTCCACCTAATTAAGCTTCCACCAAAAAGTCCCGACATGAACCCGATTGAAAACTTGTGCGGGATTGATAGTGCAGAATTGATTGGAACCCAACAGAACTAAAGAAAAATTAAAAGAACACGTGTTCCAACTATGGGTTTACTATAGAGGGGATACCTTCTGCGAAAACTGTGTTCGTTCAATGCAGTCGGTAATAGATGCTGACGGTAGTTATACAAGATATTGATTCTTTGAAGACATTATTTTATGTATCTTTTTTTGTTAAATTAAGGATTATAATTTTTTGTTGATTTGATTATTTAAGAAAAATGTTGGTATAAATAAATATCTTCCTCTTGCAAACTTTTCCTTGATTTTTCATTCTGTAGGTAATTAATTCGTCGGATGCAGTTTTTGCAATCCAAATTATGGCAAACGTATTTTCCTAGCTAGCTTCGGCACCTACCGCTGAACAGCAGCAAAGGAACTTTCTCTGTCACTCCAACTAGGGTATAATTGACCGTGACAAGTTTTTTCGATTTGATGATTTCGGATTTCGCGGTAGCGGTCCTGAGGGCCTATTGCGAGCCACGAACGAAGTTTTGCCTCTTTGTCACACTTACGTTCGACATTGCAAGTGCGAAAGAGAGGCAAAACATCGTTCGTGGTTCGCAATAGGCCCTCTGGTTATAACTTATAAAGAATATTAAATTTGATCCATTATGCGACAAGGATTGCTTTGACGTCTGACTGACTGACAACACACGAAAGCAGTGCAGACTTGTCACTGCATACATCTATCTCAGGTTAAGGCAAACTATTCAAAATGGATACATTTCTTTAGAATATTGAAATACCTATGACTTATATTTGTTATTGTTAGGTAATAAATGAAGGTTGCATAGTACTTTCATAGGAAGCTTGGTTGGATACATAATAATTGCACTTAAAACGAATCGATAATAGTGTAAGATTTGGTGAATACTGAAAATGTCACGAAGCAAGGGTAAATAATTTTTGCATACTAAAAGTTCCTTCATTTTGTAAGACTAACGTGGATACATCTCTTTGTAGTTGACTGTACATGTATGGCGCTTTTGGTAATTTTCATTCATTTACAAGAATTTGCATTCAGAAAGTAGGATTTGAGGAAACCAATGATGGAAACAAATCGGGAATCATGGAGAAACCGGTTGAAGTCGGTTTTTTAAATTTTTAATTTGGTGATTATTATTAGGTACATAGATTTCTTAAAAAAATGGAAACTATAGGTCTAGTTTAAGTGAAGAATTTGTATGCATATTTTTGGAAATCCGATTATTCCTTCCGATTATTTTTGTATTCATGAGTACCTATACAAAATATAGGTAAAAAATAATACACAGGACAATTAAAAACAGGTACAAAGGCGAACGTATCCCTGTAAGGGATCTCTTCCAGCTAACCTTTGAACAAAAGAGTGAACTATAATATGAAACAAGAGATAGACAAACAATCAAGTGTACAGTGCTCAACGTGATTTGAATTATATCAATATAATTAAAATATATACCTACTATGCTAAACTCGTACATATACTACATATGTGTACTTGTGTAATGTAATTTACAGAAAGCAGATTCGTTTTTGTCCAACTCTGTTAAAAACAATAGATGCCCCAAACTCGAGACAGAACATGTTACGTACATGTTCTGTCTCGAGTTTATACGAATCTGCAATAATTTTAAATTTTGAAATGTGGCCGTATGAAATTGCAGGCATCATGCGCAGCAGTATAGAGATGAAAATGGTAATTTATTATTCACATTAAATATTTAGTTCCGGTTGGTTAAAAATATTAAGTAGGAATGAAAGAGTGTTTCAGTGAATCTACATAGCCTGTTTCTTTAAATCTAACATTGTTTCAATAATACGGAACCCTTCAACAATCCGACTCACTCTCGACCAACAGAGTGTGTGGTTTCTGTTGGCCTATTAACATATTAAGCAGATTAAACCTTATTTTATTATAAAATATATAGTTTGTTTTTGCTTTCAAGTTTATTTCTACCATACCAAGTACTATGATGAGTACTTAAGAGTAGGTACATGCTTTTTAACTCGCAAGAGTGTAAGAAAACTATTTGAACGGATTATATCGCGCATATTAATTAATTTAAGTATATACCGACATTCAGAACAATTTACAGGGTTCGTGGTCTACGGATTACATAACCCCGAAGGAGTGAACACAAATAAGTTAAAAGTATAAATGTGCATTGTGAAAGATTGACAAAATTATTAATAAAATAAAAAAATAGTAACTAATGGTTATAAGGTATCAAATAGTTTTTTCTTAACAGTTATAACTTTCTGGTTTTACTTGGTTAATTGCATGGTAGGTAAGTCGACTCGAAATCAAGAGATATTTAGAGTAGAAAATATTTATTTATACAGTAAAACATAACAGAACCTACACTCGTCGTCAATGAATAAAGTAGAAATGTAATTTTTTATAGAAAAATACTGCAAACGGCTGATTTAAAGACAGTTTTTAAATATTTACAGGAGAGGTAGAATCCTTTTTAACATCAGATTATATTGTCATTTTCCAGAATTTATCATAGAATAAAAAAATAGGTCGTTAGTTCGATTTGTGCAGGCTAAATTTGGAGTGTTTAAAAAAAATCGTGACTTACTATTTTTATATCCACTCTTATCTAGAGTTATCTGCCGATTAAACTACTAGATGTATTTTGAATGCGACGGTGAAATCGGGGAAATGAAATTGAATTCCACTTATCCTGTAAATATTTTAAAAATGTATTTGAAATCAGCGTATCTACAGTATTTTCTATGTAAAATTATACCTGACCCGTATTCTTTGATCGAGATATTCTTTGTATCAAAAATGGTAACACAATGGTTTTAAAAGATAGCGCTTTTTTGTAAGCGGAAACTAGGGCTAAAAAATCCGGAATTGCAGGATTTTTTGTGTGATTTGACATTTAGTGGGATCCCACTTCAAGAAACTCGCGTGAATAATAATGCCAGCGAACAACAGTTAGCCATTCCCCATCCATCAACAACAATACGATAAAGATGGCCGACATGGCGTCGATTAAAATAAATTTGCCGGTAAACGGATCGCTTCCGAGAAGAGATGAGACTCCGATTACTGCGGATGCTGATAGCTTAAGAGGCCACCGATGCATTTTTCCTTGTATGATTAAAAAAATGGGTGATTATGGGTGGTATTATAAATAATAAATAAATATTTTTTTGGACATCTTTACACAAATCGACCCAGTCCCACGGTAAGCTAAATTAAGGCTTGTGATGTGGGTACCAGGCGACGATATATATGATAGATACTTAAATACATAGACAGCCATGACCAAGGAACAAATATTTGTGATAAATAAATACACAAATAATGCCCTCGCCGGGATTCGAACCCGGAACCTCCAGCTTCGTAAGCAGGGTCACTACCAACTAGGCTACGGAGGCTGACAATTATTAAATTAGGTATTAAAAACCTATGGGCTATTGCATCGCTTGGAGTCAGCTATTGAGAGATTTTTTAAAGTCCCCACAATTTTAATGTTAATTTTACTTAGCATCACGATTTCTTTCAATCTTTATAGGTGAAAAAAAAGCGTCCCAAGAATGCGTTACCATTTTCCATAGATTTTTGATGACAGTAGCGAATTAAAAAAAATGTATTAGTAATTCGCCACACTTCATTTCAGTATAAGGATTGTAAAGCGTAAAAATACCAAATTTTCACATAAAAGTAAGACCTTAGACCTAGCTGAAACATGAGATTTACGAAGAAGTATTTTTTTTGCAAATAAATATATTTTTTCAATTTGTACAGTCAACCATTTAGAACCCAAGGCCACTCAGGAACTATGTCATAGTGGCGTTACCAATCAAATTTTAAGAAACCCCTTACTACCTATTATTTTGACAAGGTTCTAGAGTGTTCTAGAGTTCCATTTGGTTAAGCGTACTTGTAGGTAGAGGGTTGGCCTAACTGAATACGATGTAATATAATCAACAAACAATAAAAAAAACCGAGTTCAACTGATTTCTCCAAAATTCCACCACGGTTTGTTTTGGAGTTGGATAATTCTTTTAGAATTATCGAAATCGGTTGGCGTGATGTTGGGCTATTCATCCATTTGTCGTGCCCATGCTGAATGCGAATTTATGACTTATATGGTTTTCTCATAGATGCCACTGTCAGAACATTAGCTTTCAAATAAAAAAGAATCATCTAAATCGCTTCACCCAGTCGGATGTTCTGAGGTAACAAACATAAAATAAAAAAATAAAAAACATACGGTCGAATTGAGAACCTCCTCCTTTTTTGAAGTCGGTTGAAAAGAAGATTCTGCGCAAGGCCCCTTAACCAAAAATAAACAAAAGCTCGCGCACAATTCGCACGGTGCGTGCGCGTTCAATCTTGCGCAGGCGTGGGCCTAGCCGAGTATCGTTAACCTTTCGAAATCGCTACGATCTGTGTGGCTTAATGGTGAGAAGGGATTCTTTAATATAGGTATGATAGGTATAATATATATGTATTTATGTCTGATTCTAGCGTTTTTTCTGTAAAGTCTACATTAAAAACATAAATTGCGAAACACATGATGCAGTGCTCCCTGTGTCCATCACGTGCACTCCGGAAGATCTGGCAAAAGGAGTAGAAGTCGCAAGACACTGGCAGAAAATAATTTAGTTAATACTCGTAATTTATATCATTTGATCCCTTTACACGAGGAAGAAGAAGAACATAAATAGAGACTTCACATCTCTTGTTGTTATTATTTTTTTCTTGACCCCCCCCTCCCCCTGTACAGAATGACGTGATTAATAGACAAGCCTTGGGTATGTTCAGTATCGTTTTCCGGTTAAGGATCATTCAGACCAAACGAGCATTCGCTGTTCTATCCCCTCTCTACGATATCAACGAATCACGTTTTGTGTAACGATCGAATTTCGTAGAGTAGGGGTTAGAATAGTGAATGCTCGTTTAGTCTGAATGCACCATTAGGAAAAGGGTCAAAGAATTTGTTTTTCTTCTAAAAAAAAAATGATTTTCTATGGAGCGTGGGCTTATTTGAAAGACCTGCCCTATTGAAAAATAAAAAATAAATTCACGTGAAACAAAATAAAATATTTTTTACCTAATTGGAAAACGAAACTGAACAAGAACTATACGGAGAACAACCATTAAAATTTCACCTTGTAGACATGTCTTTCCTTCCCGATATATTATCAAACCGCGATGAGAAAGGGATTCGAAAGTACTGTAGACACAACAGTGTTTAAGTCAATCTAGGATATATTCATGGTTATATTCAAATATTCATAGTAAGTCTAGAGGCTTACAGACAATAGATTAATTAATTACTCACTACATCTATAAACAATTCTTTTCTTGGTAAATTTTGTGTCATTTGTTGTGTCAACAGTACATTCGAATCCCCTTTTGATTCAGGTTTGATAATAATATCATCCCAAAACCTATCACGTTCGAAAGAGGCGAAAGCGAGGCGAGTGGACGATAAATCCGCGGCCCGCTACGCCCCGGGATAGCGGGGCCTGTCAAAGGGCGAGATATTCGCGCGGCCCTCCATCACGCGCACGCGCTTCGCTGGTAGGGTTGTCACACTACCTTATTGAAATATCCATATTCTAGCACTAATTCATTCAAAGTCAAAGTCAAAGTCAAGTCAAACTATTCTTTATTCAAGTAAGCTTATTAATAAGCACTTTCGAATCGTCTGACATTATCAAGAGAGAGAAAAAAAAATCTACTACACATACTACATTGTTTTTACAATAAATTATTTATTAATAAACAAACTACAATGACATCCAAAATAACATTTTTAGTACAGATGCTGCCTTTTTTAGGCTCCAGTGCGAGAAGTGTGTCATTTTACGTCAGGTTCAAACTTCGGAGGGCCATCTGTACTAAAAAACGTCGTACGAGACAAGTGCAAAAACGAAATTCGTAACTCGTGTCAATTTAAAACATTCCCTATCAGTCCTGTTTTAAAACATCGCCACTCGTTTCGAATTTCATGTTTTTCGCACTTGTGTCGTAATGTACTATTTAAAAACATTTTAACTAAACCTAGATAAAAACTAAAATAAAACTAAATAAAATCTCAAATGAATTTTAAACATGTACCTGCAGCGTGGTACTCAGGACACTAGCAGCTTTTCCTCGCTGGATTGCCAAGCTAATAGCAATAATATTTGAGATAGTAAGCTGCCAGCCCTTGGGTCTCCAATGGCGTCTCTGAGTCTCTTTGAATTTTATGGTATATTATTATTTCCCAAACTATTATTCCCAAAGTTTCATTTGGGAGACTCTTTGGCAAACCAAGGTTACGCAGAAGTATCTTTCGTATATTATCATGTTCCAACCATGCCTAACCTAGTTGTCAAATGAAAGTTGGCAAATAATAATTTGGTAAATGTCGGTATGCCAAGTAAATGGGAAGTAAAATTAGGCGATAAATATTTCGGTGAAATGCTCAGTGCACCGAACATTAGATTTTTATTAAAATTAAAGAAAATACTCCCAAAAAAATACAATTTCTTTCAGTGGCAACCCTGAACACCATCTTGTTTGACAGGCGATATGAATGTAATTTCTTGTGACACCCCTGTCCCGCTGCCGGTATAAAGTCGGGGTCGCGGTGCATTTCGGCAATCGCACTCAAGACTGCAACGGATTCGCACTAACCTGCGGAGAAGAACACAGGATGGAAAGTCTACGCAAGATCTCAGTACTTGTGAGTTTTTTTTTTATACCACGTCGGTGGCAAACAAGCATACGGCCCGCCTGATGGAAAGAAGTCACCGTAGCCTATGGGCGCCTGCAACCCCAGGGGTGTCACATGCGCGTTGCCGACCCAATAAGAACTTGTACCTACACTCCTCTTTTGAAGAACCCCATACTGTAGTCCAACGGGAAAACCTCGGCAGGGAGCTCATTCCACAGACGGACCGTTTCTTTAACTAGATAAGCTAGACTAGCTATAAACGTATTCCTTGCTAATTGAGAATTAAATTAAATAAATTATAGTTGTAATTTCAGGCATTAACATTAATTATAATGTTACAGTCCGTAAAAGTTATAGGTACTTATATGTAAACCATTTTTGTCCCTGTATGATAGCTAGTGGTTATAAATCGACATGAAATTTATAATGAGGTATTCGACGGAGAAAATTTTATCTATCTAGATATAAATATTCTTTTGAAAATTTCTTAGAACAAAATATAAATAGGGTGCATTAGTGAAGGTACCTAGAAACTAAATATATCTGTAGGTACCGTGGTAGGTTAGACCTATGTGTTAAAAGTCGAGTTTTGTCACTATAAATACGAGTAGGAAGTTGATCTTATTCTGTTTTAAAAAACAGTCAACGGTAGTCGTTCTCCTATTTCTCGAAATTGTTTATAAACTAGCTTTTATTTTCAGTTAATTCTAGTGGCGACAGTACACCAGTCCGCGTCCCACATGATGATGGATCCCAGAACAGGCCTCCACATACCAGAGAAGATCATGGGCGTTATCGACATAGTCCACAACCACAAGAAACCTGGACAGGCCCCACAGTACCAGAACCAGCAGAATCTACAGTACCCACAAAACCCTCAGTACCCAATAGGCCAGAATTACCAACCGCAGAATTATCCACAATACCAAGGGAATTACCAAGGACAATCGCAATACCAGGGCCAGTATCAGGGACAACAAGGGCAGCAACAAAACCAAATTCAAGGGCAAAACCAGGGACAATATTATCCCCAGACATATCCTCAGAACAACGCACCGGCCTATCCCCAGCCCACATATCCGGTCCAAAACCCTACAATACAATATCCTGTCCAAAATGGACAGAATCAGCAACAAGGACAGTATCAAAACGGCCAGGGTGGCCAGTACCAAGGTCAAAACCAGCAAAACAGCCAATATCAAGGACAACTGCAGCAGCAAACTGGATTCCAAACGGGTCAGAACGTCTATCCTCAAACGCAGTTCCAAGGACAGAATCAAGCCACCGGCCAATACCAGGAAGTTAGTTCCGGGCAGTTCCAAGCAGTACAGGGGTCTGGACAGACTGGATTCCAAGTGACAGGTGGTCACACTGGTAACCAGGGACCTGCTTGTGTGTGCCAGGCCTGGACCAAGCCAAATGCGACGAGGGGCGAGCCAGGACCTTTGGAAAAAACTGAGAACACAGAATCGAATGAAGTGCCTGTTAGAATGTAATAGCAAAGTTGTATAAACGTGAATTGCATTTAGTTGAATTTTAGGATAATTAGGTGAGTGCATTTTATATGCAATTGTATTATTGGTATCGTTACACGTTACAGGGATAGTACGTTACTAGAAAAAAATTGTTCACGTACCTATAGTGTGACTTGTTTTTTGCATTTTTGTTTAGTATTATCCGCTCATAGTTTATCAAGCGGACAGCAAACCGTTTTTTTTTTGTTGAAAATCGCTCGATTATTAGTTAATTATTGTACACGATCTTGAAAATGCCAAGAAGTAATACAAAATAATGTAATAGATCATTTTACTGTTCAAGCGAACGAAAGTTGAACTCAGATTTATATAATATGAGTGTTATAATGAATTTAAAAATGGTAATGGAATGCAAAATAACATGGCAAATAACAAACACATACTGTTTTCTTATTGAGAAGAAAAAGGTACGCAAGTCAAATGAATACAAAAAAACCCTTCTATATTTCCATATTCTCAACTTAATTTAATATTTTGAGTCAGTCAAAATATTGACCAGAAAATATTTGTGCCACTTACCTGTTTCTGAATATTTTTTCAATCCAACTAAGTCAAACTAGTTAAGGTGCATTCAGACCAAACGAGCATTCGCTATTCTAACCCCCTACTCTACGAAATCCGATCGTTACACAAAACGTGATTCGTTGATTTCGTAGAGTGGGGGATAGAATAGCGAATGCGCGTTTGGTCTGAATGCACCTTCAGGTTGTAGGTATTCGGATATTCTGAATTTCAAAAAACGTCAGATAACTCCGAAAGGTGACATTTAAGACGACTAAATTACGAGAGATTTTTCTGTAATTTTCGGAACTACCTTTATTTATAAGATCGCATCATAATATCTACTACGTACCGTATTAGATATTTCGGATACCTATTACAAAATTGTTCGACATACTCGTATCATAAATTTTATACATACCTACAAAATAGCTACAACGTTATAAAAACTACTTTTGAGATTGTAATTACGTTTTAACTTACCTATTTATTCAGTAGTTTCTAAGTTTGTGTATATTCTTTAAAATGTTAAATACAGTCATGAAAGTAAAATTCTTTTTCCTTATTAGTGAAAATAGTGAAACCCCATCGTAGTACGTAGTACTAATAGTACAGTCAAACTATTGGGCTATTGGGGGGCTATGCTAGGAGTCTCTCTACGAGATCGGATTAAAAATGAGACCATCCGCAGCAGAACCAAAGTAACCGAAATAGCTCTCCGAATCGCTAAACTGAAGTGGCAGTGGGCGGGGCACATTGCGCGTAGAACCGATGGCCGTTGGGGCGGGAAGGTTCTTGAGTGGCGGCCACGTACCGTAAGGCGTAGCGTGGGTAGGCCCCCCACAAGGTGGACCGATGACCTGGTGAAGGTCGTAGGAGTCCGCTGGATACGGGCGACCGGTCATTGTGGCAATCTTTGGGGGAGGCCTATGTTCAGCAGTGGACGTCTTTCGGCTGATATTATGATGATGATGATGATTGGAACCCTAGGCCACTGGCCCCACTCGGGAACCTTGTCGAATTGACGTTATACCTACCTATAGGTACCTACAGAATGGAAGAAATCTCATACTACTTGTCGCTGTGACATGGTTCTAGGTTGAGTGTACACCTTAATTAGTAAAAAAGAGTGACAGAGAATACTACGATGGGCTACAGAGCGTGATCGATCGGTAACTTAGTAAATATTCCCTTTTGCGGAAGCAAATCCTATTACCGAAATGTACAAAAATTTTATTTATATCCTTATGTCAGGGGAGTAGAGGCGTCCACCCCATTTACGCATATTTACTTCAACGTAACTGATTACTTTGTAAGCGGATTAGGTAGCTCGAAACGTGTAATGAGTACGAGGTCTGAGTGAACTGAATCTCCAAACTGTTATAGATACATAGCCACTCAGTTTAACGAGCACCGGTCGAATTCCTCGGGTATAAGCAATCTCTCTTATAAGTCTTCATCATCAGCCTATGATAGTCCACTGCTGGACGTAGGCCTCTCCTATTAACAATGCAGGAGGTAAATGCCCATAATCGCCACGCTGAGCAAGCGGATTGGCGATCGCAGTAATGTGTCCACTATGATGACGCCGCTGCCCATCATCAATCAAAGCAAAAGATGGTCAGTGACACTTCTATCCCTTAATCGACTCTTAAGAGAGAGAGAGAGTTGGGATGGTGACAAATGTATTCTTACTGCCATCACCACACGGTGGCGGTCCACAAAATAAAGAGTGGTTCGATATACAAGTAGCAGCGTATGATATGGTATATTTTTTACTGGTCGGTTTTTTTAAGACAAGACTTATTTTTTTGTCATCCTTATAAACAAAACATAAAAACAAAAATACATTCATATTCATATTCAATCAAATGATCATGAGGAAGATTTAGCGTTACTTGTTCTAATGTACCTTTAGTACTTTCAACACGGTGTTCTGGCAGTATTTATCTGTTTTTTACCTTTAACAATGCATTTTTCTGAATGTTTAACGAGTAATTTTATGCGATTTTGAACAGTCTTATTACGAAACAGCCCTTGTTTAATTTACTTCAAATTTGGGGGTGCTGAAAGGTATTTACTATTTTGGTGGTTTTGCATTTTTCACCGAAAATGAACTCCCCTACAAAAGTACTTTTAGAGCTTGAAGTATGGTACTTCAGACTGCCTTGAGGAAGAACCAGTTAACTAATGCAACTATAGACGTCGGCTGACATGATGATTTATATTTAAATTGTTTTCCTCTCTTACCGTCATCTTTAACTAATAATAAACCTTATTGCCGTGTGCCGTGTAGTGACGGCAATCAGAATACATTTGTCACAACCCCAGTTCTTCCCGTGGCTGTCTTAAGAATCGGTCAAGAGATCGCAGTATCACTGACCATTTCTTTATCGAAGATTGATGATGGGCAGCAGCATTATCATAGTGGATATACCCACTACTGCGATCGCCAGTTAACTCGCTTACCCAGCGTGCCAATTATCAGCATTTACTTCCTAATGCGTCCACATACGCATATACTAAGGAGAGGTCGTTGTCCAGCAGTTACTGATATAAGGTAAATGTACCATATTGCGGTATACTAAGGCACTTTTGACTTTGATTGTGGGTTATTTTAAAAATACGAAAATTCTAGGTGTGTGATCATTTTTATTTTGTAGACGTGTCTTATGAGATGGATATAAGACATTATTTTGCCCCATATCCTTTTAATTATGGAAATAATCGCAAATTTGCTAAACCCTTCGTTTGTCCGTAATTGCGTGGTAAAATTTGGCGCATGTTTCAATTCCGTGAGTCGTTGCACATAATTGCGTGATACCTCGTAAGGTCGCATTATTCAAGTATTCTATTAAAATAATAGAATTAAAAATTATTGCAATCGTGTCATAATAAGAAAAAAATATCGTAATTTTGTAAGATTAGTAAATTTGACTCTTTATAATTATAAATATCAAAATAAAAAATGTTTAATGAAAGACTTGGATTTTGTAAGACCTGCTATTTATTTATTGAAAACATTTATCCAAATTTATAATTGAAAGAACATAAATTAAATAAAAAAAATATTTTAACGTTTTATGAAACTATTTGGGTACCTACACGTTTGGATAAAGCAATCTTCTACATAAAATACATGCATGCACTTATGCTAATAAGTATATACCTACCATATAGGATATATGTATATTGCATTTTTTAGGGTTTATTTACGTTTTATTTTTTTGCGCGTGATTAATACCCCTAATCCAAATATGAATGTGACTAACTGAGCTATAGCGTAGACCGATAGACAGGCAGACTGATGGGTGAACGGTCGGAGTTACGAACCGTCATGTTGTTACAGTAAGGGCTTCTATTCAATTAACAAACCCTAATAATCTAATAGCCCCTTCTCCTGTAATGTTTTTTATTAATATTTGTATATTTTGTTTACTATTCCTCATATACCGGAATAACAGACATAAGAAGAAAATTCTTGTACATTATTACGGGAGTCGGAAAAAATATCTTAAATTAGAAAAATCGAGAAAACCTCTTCTTAGACTGGAAGGTAGTATAATAATTGTGAGAATAACACGGACATGTTTATCTTTTGTACATTGTTTTTACAAATATAAGACATTTATTGTTGATACTATACCCCATTACTTCGTACTTATGACGTAACGAGCACTAACTTTGGGCTTGAAAATAACACAGAAATTGAAAAATAATCATATACCGGAATTACGTCACTGTCATCTTTAGTCATGAATATACCCATTTACATAAAATTTATGAAAAAATGTAGCCCCAGTTATAAATGATTGAAGAAAACATTGATGTCTGATTTTCCGTTATTCCGTGATACTCCCGCAATTACGTTCATTGCATCTGATTTGTGAACATAATTACGGGAATCATCAAATAGACTATTTTCATTAAAATATGCTTTATATTGACATGAAAAATAATTGAAAACTTTGTTTAATAACTACAAGGCAATAGTTTTACAAATTTAGTCGAAATAAACTTATCAACATGTCAGAGAAACCTTACGAAGTTCCCACTGCCTCCTTACGCTCGCCGACTACACGATCCTATGGAACTACTGTTTGGTTAGGACTAACGGATTCGGAAGAGCCTCACTGCTTTAGAATTGATTAAGTATGTCTCAGAATTGTGTTTATCGGTTGTTTATGAGCTATAATTTATGAAGTATTTATTTAAATCATGAGTTTAATGATAGTTTCCTTATTTTACGACAAAAATCTAAATATCACGGCATAATGTACTATCCCGGCATAGTGTACCTTTACCTTAGGCTGACGATGAGGATGGAACCTAATTGCAAACAAATAAGGTATATCCTAAGTGT